>JAZFAU010000136.1:1015000-1315000 GCA_037178615.1 Dione vanillae | reverse complement strand
GGGGCCTGACAACATCCCCAACAAGGTCCTTAAGAATCTTCCGATCCAATTCGTGTCTTTATTGGTCATGATTTTCAATGCTCTTCTAGCAGGGTGCTCCTTCCCCGCCGAATGGAAGGAAGCCACCGTCATAGGGATTCGAAAACCCAATAAACCCGCCCACCTACCCTCGAGTTACAGACCCATCAGCCTCATCAGCTGCCTTGGGAAAGTCTACGAGAGAATCGTACTCGCTCGAATTAAAGAAATAGTAGAGACGAAGAAACTGCTCATCGACGAGCAGTTTGGATTTCGACAACGGCACTCTGCCGTTCATCAAGTTCACCGACTGACAGAACATATCGCTAAGTACCACGTACACCGTTCGATCCGCAGCGACACGGCTGCCGTATTCTTAGATATCGCTAAAGCATTCGACAAGGTTTGGCACAACGGCCTGCTCTTCAAGCTCCGCCGTATGGCACTCCCGGACACTCTCGTGCACATCATTCGAGAGTACTTGTCGAACCGCACGTTCCGCTACCGTATAGAAGGGACCCTCTCGTCGCGTCGTCCCGTCCGCGCTGGAGTCCCACAAGGCTCCACACTCTCCCCCCTTCTATACGCACTGTACACGAGCGATATTCCGCGCGTTGCAAAAGTAGAACTCGCGATGTACGCCGACGACACCGCGCTCTACACCACGGACCGCTCCGCTTGGATCCTAGCCGAAAGACTGCAACTCGCGGCCGACGCCTTAGGCGATTGGTTTAGCAAGTGGCGGTTTGAGGTCAACCCGGAGAAAAGCGCAGCGGTACTCTTTCCGCGTAAACGGTACGAAACCGTCTCTACTATACGGCTACAAAACAAACCGATCCCCTGGGAAAACCAGGTCAAATATCTAGGCGTCATCCTAGATTCGCGATTCACTTTCCGCCCTCACATTAGACACGTGAGAAACAAAGCCATGTTCATCCTGAGCAGGCTGTACCCTCTCATATGCAAGCGGAGTAAAATGTCACTTCGTAACAAGCTGACATTGTACAAAACTTGCATCCGCCCCATAATGACCTACGCCAGTGTAGTGTTCGCACACACTAACACAGATCTCCTTCAGAGAGTCCAAAATAAATTCCTCAGGATAGCATCCGGATGCCCCTGGTACGTTCGCAACGTTGACCTACATAAAGACTTCGAATTGGAATCGATCAAAGAGTTCTGCAAAGGCTTAGCCAAGCGCTACTACGAGCGCGCAGACTCTCACCCTAATCCCCTAATCGTTCAAGCGTCTAAGTACGCTCCTTATCCTCACAAATTACTTCGACGCCCTCGAAGCGTTCTTTTAGACCCCGATGACCCAATTACTGTAGCCAACCGCAACTACAACGGAAGGTTACACTCCTCAGTCCCAAAGTCTCGCCGTCGCCGCCGTAACAGGCGACGCGGCCCATCTTTCACAACGGCACGACCGCGCCTCGGCGCGGCGGGGCCAGTCGGTCCATGACCGCCCTACACACCTTCTTCTGAGCAGCCATTAATGCTCATTTTATTCTCTGGGGACGAGGCACACTCCGTCCCCCCCCGCCCGGTGACGCTGTCAAGACCAATTGAGGTCAACAGCATTCAAGCCCTTCAGAAAAAAAAAAAAAAAAAAAATTGCTCGAGAGGATCATTCTCGCTTTGACTGCCGAGCCGTGCGGACGTGCCGTCTTCGTTCTCACGACTAAGCTGATAAGCTAGACCGATTGTGCGCGCGCGCTAATGCGTACTTGCGTTTGTACGTAGCAGTTGTGTGTGTAGTGCCGTGCAGTGTAGTGTTGTGCAGTGCTGTGAGGCGCCGCCGATCCTGCTCTGCCGCCCGACCCGCCTAAGGAGAGGTATAACTAATTTTAATCATTTAGCTACCCTAGGTCTCTCTCTTATCCGATAACATGGCATCTACGACCATGGTAATGGAAGCGCTCTTAGCCTTCCTTAAACAAAACCACGCATCCGTTTTTGACAGCGCGATGTCTTTCGTTAAGTCGCAAGAGGCACCCGCTGCGATGGACCTCACTGAGGACGCCGCAGAGGGAGAATTCGAGACGGTGGTCACCAAGGCCGCCAAACGTAAATTAAACGCCAAAGCCACAAAAACCGTCCCCGCGAAAGCCCCTAAAAAGGCTGCCGCAGCCCCCGTTCCCCGTGACGAGGAGGCTAAAATCATTTCCCCGGTACCCTCGGTACCGGAAATAATCATTTCTCCGGCCCCTACGGCCACGACAAGTACGGCCCCTCAAGCCACCGCGTCCGTTCCGCGAGTTAGGGCACCCCCGCCGGTAATCATACAAGATAAGGGGGCATGGGACAATGTGTCAGCCTGGATGCTCGCGCAGAAAGTGGCTTTCACGTCTGCGCGAGCCTCCCAGGAGGGCATCAAAGTCCAATGCCCTCAGACGTCGGACCACCGCCGCCTCACGGCACACCTTAGGGAAGTCAACGTGGGCTTCCACACGTACGCCCTTGAGGACGAGCGGCAATTGCGCGTCGTCATCAAGGGTTTACCAAAAGAGTTAGAAACAGACTATATCCTGCAGGATCTTCAGTCCCAAGGATACCCGGTTCGCGAGGTACATCGGATGTACCATTTTAGGAGTAAAAAACTGTACGACAGTTGCCTCATAATATCTGACCTTACCCCCGAGGGTAAGAAAATATTTAACGTCAAAACCGTATGCTTTCTCACGGGCCTCCGCGTGGAGCCCCCTCGAAACCGCGGCCTAATAGGGCAGTGTCATCGCTGCCAAAGGTACGGGCACTCAGCACGGAACTGCAACGGCAGACACAGATGTGTCAAGTGTCTGGAGGACCATGGCACCGCGGATTGTCCCCGCAAAGTGCCAGACCCCGTCGTTCCGCCGAGCTGCGTGTTGTGCGGGACCCAGGGGCATCCCGCGAATTACAGAGGATGCCCCATGGCCCCGCGCCGCAGGCACGCAAGGCAGGGCGGCGGGATGGGGAGGGTTTCGAGACCCTCCAACTATTACTACCATAATACTCAAGCGGTGCCTTCAGCCCCGCAAGAGTACCTCCCGGCACCTGCACCAACAACCAACGCATGGTTCAATCCCATGCAACCCCGACTTGCCGCACCATGGGTGGACCCCCGGCAGGTCAACCAAACACCCAAATACACGCCAACACCAAGCGTGGACCCTCGGCTAGCTCAAGCTCCCACATATATTCCGTCGCGAAGGGACCCGCGGCTGGCCAACCGTCAGCCACCGCAAACCGAACCAAGGGTGGACCCCCGGCTGTCCACCCCCGCGCAGCCCACAGAAACGTATAACATAAGCGAACTCGCTGACATGATCAACCTAGACGAACTAAATTTGCTCGAAAAATTGCTCGGAAAAATTAGGAATCACAAACAACGCCAGCCTTAACGCGACCCTCGAGCACGCCGCTCTGATAAGAGCCGTCATAATTTTCTTTAACGCATAATAATTTCAATGGCTGCGTTAAACAAAAACACCCCATTGTCCACTGACACGCGACTCGCGCGCATAAAACCTAGAGCCCTATCGATCGCGACGTTCAACGCAAACAGTGTCGCCGGCCAAAACGACCTAATACGCGATTTCGTTACCGCGCACCAACTCGACATTTTTTGCATACAGGAAACGTTCCTGAAACCCGGCATACGTGATCCGAAAATCGCGAACTACCGCTTAATACGCAACGATCGACCCACCTCGCAAGGTGGAGGAACTCTTTTGTATTTTAAAAAGACATTGCATTGCGTACCATTAGATCCGCCTGCGGCCCTTGAAAACGTCGAGGCGTCTATATGCCAGATATTTCTCACAGGCCATCAGCCAATCATAATAGCTTCGGTTTACCTCTCACCGAACAAGCCCTTACTTGAAAATGACTTAAAACTACTGATTAGTATGGGTCCCTCGGTCCTTCTGACTGAGGACCTCAATAGCAAGAACCCCGTGTGGAATTCGACCCGCCACAACACCAAAGGCCGATATCTTGAAAGCCTCGCGGATAGATACAACCTCTCCGTACTAGGCCCATCAACACCATCCAGGTATCCAACCGGACAAATAGGCAGCCCAGAAGTTCTGGACATAGCCATTCTTAAGGACGTGTCCCTCAGGATACGCTCTATAGAATCGCTATCGGAACTCGACTCTGATCACAGACCAGTAGTATTAAAACTAGGTTCGGACAGCCCTTCAGGCCAGCCAACAAAAGTCATTATAAATTGGAAAAAGTTCGCCAAGCTCATCAGAGCAGACGACTCCCCTCTCGCGCACATGATTCCTGGCATCATAGACTCCGTAGACGTAGCAAAGGACGCCGCGACTAAATTTACCCAATTTATACAGGACACGCTCCAAAGTTGCTCCAAAGAGGTCCCAGATCTGCCCGAAGGCAGATTTGAGATCTCAGAGAAACTACGACGCCTTATTCGACGTAAAAATAAGGCCACCAGAGACCACGACGCGTGTCCTAACGACAAAAACCGTAAAAAGCTTAACGACCTTAGGAGAAGAGTCAAATCCCAATTTGAACAACTCAGAGGCGAGTCTTGGGATGTTCGGCTCGAGGGGCTCACGCCAACGGCCCAGGCGTTCTGGGCGTTGTCGAGAACCTTTCGATCCGACACAGTGGCGACTATGCCTCCTCTCACTAAGCCGGATAACTCTACCGCGGCCGACGACACAGAAAAAGCGGAATGCCTCGCAGATAGTTTAGAAGCGCAATGGTCACCGAGCAGTCAGCCATGCGACCCGGAACACCTATCGATGGTGGACTCCGAGGTGGCAGAGTGGGCATCGATGCCCCCGACCGGCGAACCGGTTCGCCCGACCGACGTAGACGAAGTCAAAAATATCCTCAAGGACCTCAATCCCAAGAAGGCCCCGGGGCCTGACAACATCCCCAACAAGGTCCTTAAGAATCTTCCGATCCAATTCGTGTCTTTATTGGTCATGATTTTCAATGCTCTTCTAGCAGGGTGCTCCTTCCCCGCCGAATGGAAGGAAGCCACCGTCATAGGGATTCGAAAACCCAATAAACCCGCCCACCTACCCTCGAGTGACAGACCCATCAGCCTCATCAGCTGCCTTGGGAAAGTCTACGAGAGAATCGTACTCGCTCGAATTAAAGAAATAGTAGAGACGAAGAAACTGCTCATCGACGAGCAGTTTGGATTTCGACAACGGCACTCTGCCGTTCATCAAGTTCACCGACTGACAGAACATATCGCTAAGTACCACGTACACCGTTCGATCCGCAGCGACACGGCTGCCGTATTCTTAGATATCGCTAAAGCATTCGACAAGGTTTGGCACAACGGCCTGCTCTTCAAGCTCCGCCGTATGGCACTCCCGGACACTCTCGTGCACATCATTCGAGAGTACTTGTCGAACCGCACGTTCCGCTACCGTATAGAAGGGACCCTCTCGTCGTGTCGTCCCGTCCGCGCTGGAGTCCCACAAGGCTCCACACTCTCCCACCTTCTATACGCACTGTACACGAGCGATATTCCGCGCGTTCCAAAAGTAGAACTCGCGATGTACGCCGACGACACCGCGCTCTACACCACGGACCGCTCCGCTTGGATCCTAGCCGAAAGACTGCAACTCGCGGCCGACGCCTTAGGCGATTGGTTTAGCAAGTGGCGGTTCGAGGTCAACCCGGAGAAAAGCGCAGCGGTACTCTTTCCGCGTAAACGGTACGAAACCGTCTCTACTATACGGCTACAAAACAAACCGATCCCCTGGGAAAACCAGGTCAAATATCTAGGCGTCATCCTAGATTCGCGATTCACTTTCCGCCCTCACATTAGACACGTGAGAAACAAAGCCATGTTCATCCTGAGCAGGCTGTACCCTCTCATATGCAAGCGGAGTAAAATGTCACTTCGTAACAAGCTGACGTTGTACAAAACTTGCATCCGCCCCATAATGACCTACGCCAGTGTAGTGTTCGCACACACTAACACAGATCTCCTTCAGAGAGTCCAAAATAAATTCCTCAGGATAGCATCCGGATGCCCCTGGTACGTTCGCAACGTTGACCTACATAAAGACTTCGAATTGGAATCGATCAAAGAGTTCTGCAAAGGCTTAGCCAAGCGCTACTACGAGCGCGCAGACTCTCACCCTAATCCCCTAATCGTTCAAGCGTCTAAGTACGCTCCTCATCCTCACAAATTACTTCGACGCCCTCGAAGCGTTCTTTTAGACCCCGATGACCCAATTACTGTAGCCAACCGCAACTACAACGGAAGGTTACACTCCTCAGTCCCAAAGTCTCGCCGTCGCCGCCGTAACAGGCGACGCGGCCCATCTTTCACAACGGCACGACCGCGCCTCGGCGCGGCGGGGCCAGTCGGTCCATGACCGCCCTACACACCTTCTTCTGAGCAGCCATTAATGCTCATTTTATTCTCTGGGGACGAGGCACACTCCGTCCCCCCCCGCCCGGTGACGCTGTCAAGACCAATTGAGGTCAACAGCATTCAAGCCATTTTCGAAAAAAAAAAAAAAAAAATTGCTCGAGAGGCATTCTCATGGCTCGCCGTCGGACTGTTCGGACGAACTTTGTGTCCTGATCGATTGTTGAATAAACCTGTTATTTTGCTGAAATAGTTTTATTATTTCATTGCAAAATGAGCCATCAAGATTATGTTGGTGAAAGTTAACGCTTTTTAAAAATTATCCTGGAGGAACTTCTTCGATATATATTTTTTTAAATAATTTAAAGATAACTTGAAATATTTTTTTTAATAATATTATTTTAAATTAGTTAGAATACAGGTAACATTTTGTTTACGCCCACAATGTGGTAACATTTTAATGACATGAAGTTATCAATGTCACATGTATTTGACAAGTTATTTAGAAAATTGGAGCTATCGTGAATTTGAAATATTTCAATTAATTCTTTAATTGCATATAATAAAGTCATTGCATTTTCTACTTTTGAAAAGTTAGTGATAAAATGAACAACCCTGCAATGTCATGAGTATCATGTCACACAAAAATATACATTGGTGTTGCAGAACTATTATAACATTTTGCAAACTGTTTAAATTTAAAACATAATCTTAAAAATGCCGTCACATCACGGTGAAGATGAGGATAAGCCTTGTAGAGCGTGTTCAGACTTTAAATCCTGGGCAAAATCACAAAATAAAGCAAACAATAAAACACCACCTAAGCCGGTGAGGTTATCTTTAGTTTCATAACAGTAATCTATAATCTAATTTCTAGAACTATCTATATAGCTTAATTAACTTACTAGTGATAAACTTATATTTTGAATTATAAATATTTAACCAATTTGGTGAAAAGCTTAGTGCTTAAATTCTTTTAATAAAAGAGTTTATAAAAATGTTATAACTATTAAATCATATAATATTGATTAGTAGTTGAAGTATAATATAGTATTAAAGTAAAATATTTAATTTTAAACACAAACATTTCAATTTTGTGTCATATTTACTCTATGATGCAATAGTTCCCATGCACTAGAATGATGACATTGATTGTAATTATCAATTAATATTTTATATTCATTGGAAACATATTAAACATTTTAGTGATGACTTAAATAATAAAAAATATTTTAACAAGAAAATCTGAAGGCAACATGTAGTTGTCAAGAGCACTTAGACTTCATTACATCTTTTATGTCCAAGTGATCTAGGCAGCTACATATTGCCTTCCTTCATGATGCTAAACCAAATATATAGTATATGAACACAAGTTTCTTTTCAATTTCAGACACTGCCCCAAAGAAAAGATTGCCCATTAGATAAAGATGAACTCGGCAATTCCACATGGGGCTTTTTACACTCCATGGCATCATACTTTCCTGAAAAGCCTACCAAAGCACAGTCGGACAATATGTCACAGTTCTTTAATATATTTGCCCAGTTCTATCCATGTGAGCCTTGTGCTTTAGATTTTCAAGAAGAGTAAGTACTAAGGCTATACAGATAAAATATTTTTAATACTTATTGCCTTTTATATTATTCTCTTTGAATATATTCATTAATAAAGATAAATTATTTAGTTAATTTTTTTAAAAAATTAATATAGATAAATTATTTATTATTTATATTCATTTAAAAAATTTATTTATTTATATTTATTTAAAAAATTAATATAGATAAATTATTTAGTTTATTATTTTTGCCATAATATGTAACTTTGCTTATTTATTTTAACTTTATTACTTATTTTTTAATTACAGCATAAAAAAGAACCCACCTTGTACAAAATCTAGAGATGATTTAGCTAAGTGGCTGTGTGACAGACACAATACAGTGAATGTGAAGCTCGGTAAACCAACATTTGACTGCAGCAAAGTGCATGAGAGATGGAGAGACGGCTGGCTCGACGGCTCTTGTGATTAAATCTAACTATAACTTTAACTATATATATTTACAACTAACAGGTTTACATTTTTAATACTATTTTATGGTAAAAAAGACATTTAATTATTATAGTTGATACAAGTAATTAATATAATAGTAAAAATTTAGTTAATTATTTGGAATGGCAAAGTTATATGAATAAATATCCTCAAACTTATTTGATATCGCCATTTACATTGTAAATAAATTTTAATATAATATAATAATTCAGTTTCCTATTACTTTTGATTTATGGCTGCGATGAAGTAAGTATTTCTGTTTATACTCTACACAATGGAGGATTCAAAATGGCTGTTGATATTTAAAAATCTAGTAATGTGATAGCTTACATACAGTTTACAGTTTACCATAACATTATACCAACCATAACTTGTACAAAATGTTTTATTTATTGAATATTGTTATATACTGTAGTGGAAATAAATATGTTGTTTGAATTTTTTTTTTGTTTATATATACTCATAAGGAGGTCTGCCTGTAAACGCGAGTTTGTGGGATCGAAATTAGGCAAAGCACGGCGTTGAGTTCCGTCACTCAATACGCAATGCCTCGAAAAGAAGATGCGCAAGAAATGAAGTATCTAACACTAGGACCCTCTGCCTACTCTGCTATGTGCGGGATAAAGCGTGAAGATATCAAAGAAAATTTGATAGAATAGCTACCCGCTAAGCAAACTGAATTGCGTTTTGTTTGAAATTTTATACCTACAGCTACGACATTATATTGCAATTATTCCTTTTTGTTTTTGTAAAATTATCATTTAAAGATTTAAACTGTATTTTTAAAACATCATTGCCCAAAGACAGACAGATATGGTGGAGGATTTTATTTTATAATATGTTATGAATATATTTAAATTAGAGTTCATGACAAAAATATTTCATACACAAATATAATGTATACATATTTTCTTTTAAACCTAGTTTCAATTTCAACTAAATAAGTTTACAATACATTGTTTAAATTGATAGACATTATATCTTAAAAATTTTGGTCAAGTGCGAGTTGGATTCGCGTACTGAGAGTTCCATACAGTTCAATTAGTTACAGTTATAAAAGTTGGCGTTCTTAGATTGGCAGATGTATTACCAATTTTGTATACATGCGACAACAATGAAGAAAAAACGCTAGTATCTTTTGATGATGTTGACTTAGTGTAATTTTGGTCTATACAAATATTCCAAACAACTACAAAACCTATTACCTCCTCATATGATACACATATAGAAAACAAAGTGATGCTATAGGGGTTTCATTATATCTTTTTAAGGGTACAGAACCCTAATAACAGGTCATTGACATAGAAGCAGGAACAGTGCACAAGGTTTATCTCACTCTAGGGAATGCTAATAATTAAATAATATTTAGTTTATTTTTCTGACTACCCTTACAGGGGTAAAGCGTGAAGCAATGTATACATGTATGTATGTATGTAAGTTACTACATGCGAAATTGCATAAATTTATAGAATAATAATCTATTACAAATATTATTTTTTTACATTGGCTGCTCAAATAATAATTTAAATTAAATATAAACACAAACAAACCTAAATAGGTAACCCATTACTTGTTACTATTATAAAATGTTAAATAATTAACCAAGTTAATACAATATTCTTATATTTATTATAAAAAAGCAGTACAATAACACTTTAACACTAATTTTAAATTATTAATATACAAATATTTAATGCAATATTTTACGAATTTAGTCAAAATTTCTTACAAATCATATAAAAGGGAAGTAACAATGACTTCAACTAAATATGTATTTAAATAAAAGTCAAACAAAAATTCATTGGATTAATAAAAAGGGAAATTAACTCATATTTATCTTTGTTTCTATATTCTAAAATGTTACAAAGGTATAAAGTTAGCAGTTCATCTTAAGAATGAAAGTGACTAACATAGACCTTGCTGAAAAAGGTACTTACTTTAAGAAACGCAGTGGGATTTGAACCCGCGTCTTCTTGCGAACCGTGCAAGCGCTCTGACCACTGAGCCATGCGTTTTCCATCACTGCGTAGAAATTCTTATATGCCTTATACAACTTATTTCGTTGTTAGTTATCTAGGTAAGGAGATTTTTACAAAGTTCCGCTACGTAAAGATCATTACAAAGAACAATGGTTTGGCGAGAGACAATGCTATTCTTTTATAAAACTTTTGAAGTATTAATCCACACTAAGTTTAAAAACATATTAAAAAAAAAATTGTTTGTTTCTTTAAACTTTTCAGAGTATGTATTAACAGATTAAAAATAAAAAAAAAGGTATTAATAGCAAATCTTTGAATTACTTGTTTATGGTAAATTTTTGCATAATTAAAGAAGTTTTTATTTTGTAGTCACTTTCATACTAAGCTTAATGTATATTACAAGCTATTACTATAAAGTATTAACTATGATAATCGTTTCAAGCTCTCTAAAAACAATGTTACGCAACTATTTCATGTCCGATTTGAACCAGTAACCTTCATTCAGTAACATCATATTAAAATTATTTAAAAGTAGAAATTACATTATTTAATTACAACAAAGTTACACTTAGAAAGCCACAATAACATAAAAGTCACAGATTATACAGTACTTTATATCATTTTTTTTAATTCCCATAATTTTGTCACAGACAACATATTATTTCCACAGATATTACAAAAGCGGCGTTTAGTTCAGTCACTGTCCGAGCTGGAAGGCAGTTTTTGTTATTGTTTGTTTTGGTCTCATAAGAACTCCATTTCTCGTTCTATACCGACAAACTTCAACTGCTCTGTTGGGCCGTATCTGTAAATATAAGTTAATATTAATCAATTACTTTATTTTGACATGTATGAAGTAATTTATTTTCTATAAAAAATTTAATTCCGCCACTTCACGGACAATGTCTCAAAAATTAGGGAGAAAGTGGAGTATGGGGTTATATTAATGCAAGATATTGATTAAATTAGATTGCTTCTTGCAGAAAAAGCTTTTTCAAAAAAAACTAGGTCAAAAATCATTTATTCACGTAGTTATCACAGATACACTTATGCACGTCAACATTTTGTCTACTACCATTTCGGATTTCGCTTTCTCGTGGAGCAGAAGAAATGGCCAAAGAAACTCCTACATAAAATAATAAATTTACAATGGTTTAAGGTTATCTATTTATTTTTATATTGAAATATGTAGCACAAATTTTCAGAACTATAAAATTTTATATGACCTAATTTTTTATTTATTTATTTTATTTATTTGGTACATGGTAGGGTAGACGGAGGGAACTGCATGAACAATAGGAACCTAGTGTTAAGACACTCCGCTTTCTCCGTCCCCGCATTCCGCCTATATCGAGGCGTTGTGTAGAACCCAACGCCGCGCTTTGCCTAATCAGAGTGTTACCAGAGCGAAGAAAATGGAAATAAAAATCCATCTTCCCCTCATGGAAATTGAACACATAAACCGTCGTCTTTCTTGCGCTTAAAGCTATTTATTTCATTTTTATTTTAAACTACAAAAAGCACAAATCTTCAGGCCTATAAAATGTAAGCATAATAAATCCCAAATATTAACATAATCTAGTCAACACTATGTACCTGTAGTCGAAGAACAGCTCCTCGCCGGGCTGTATGGCGCGCTTGGCGAAGATGCCGATGCGGTGGTCGCCGTTGACCATCATCACCTTCGCGTAGCAGTTGGGGTTGATGGAGTGGTTCGCGAAGCGGATCTTGTTGCCCTTGCGGGTGGCGTCCACCACGAAGTCTGCAAACACAAAAAAAACCGGTCAGTTGAGTTTTTAGTCAGGGAATAATCTTGAACTCTCTAACTATAATTTGGGACATAGGTTTGTCTTATTTTATTTAAACTTAATTCAGCCTGAAGTAATGTGTAATAGATAAAACTATATTTCTTTTAAATATGTGAAATTATTTTTAAAAAATTAAGTTATCAAAATGATATGTACACAACAAATTTTCTTAATGAAGCCATTTTAGGCGATAGAAAAATCAGATTATCAAAGTGAAAAGATACATATATCTCTTTTCCATTCGGTTATTATTTGTGACAGGTTGGTAATGTTTGATAGTATTTTTGTAATACGAGATCTTTATGTCATTCATATTTCATATCAATTACATCATGAAATGCAGCACATACAAAGTTATAAAATTATATACAATTAAATAATGAATATCCTTATGCCTAAACTATTATGAGTTGTCGACTATTTTTTTATATACAGCCCTGAAATATTTTGTCTATAGTTAGTCTTAACAAAGACCACATATACACCAGTATAATTAAATAATTGGGTACTAGTTCTTTTTTTTTTAGCTTCACGCTTTATCTCGCACATGGCAGGGTAGGCAGAGGGAACTGCAGGAACATACGAACCTAGTGTTAAGACACTACACGTTACTTAGTCCCTGCTTACTCCGTCTCCGCTTTCCGCCGTTTTTGAGGCCTTGCGTGTTGAGTGGCGGAACTTAACGCCGCGCTTTGCCTTATTTGCCAGAGCGAAGAAAATGGAAATTCATCTTCTCCGACTGAGGATCGAACCCAGAAACGCCTCCGCGCCACGATGGTCCTCACTATTTCTTTTAAATTAATAATAAAAAAATAATTACAAACCATTATTAAGATTAAACAGGAACGAGCACATATATTTATCGTACACCTTCCCCCGTCTGTCCGCTTCGTCTTGAGATATTATCTCGCCGCAGTACTCTGATATGAACTCATTCTTGTGTGCAGCTTCCTTGAGAAAGATTCCCCACCCGGCCACATCTGACGGAGCCAGCAGCAAATGTTTGTGAAGACCCCTGAAATTATTATATTTTATATATTATTGTAAGTTCAATTCCGCAGGAGCTGTACAACTAGTATCGGACACGCTTCACAACAATTCTTCTACAATGTTATAGACCTCGCACTAAGAGCGAGTGAATGAGCGAATGACTGAGTGAAGTGAGCTTACCGCTGCACACTAATGTTCTTGCAGTAGACGGGCGGCCGGCCGGACGCGTGGGCGGCGGCGGGGGCGGGCGCGGGGGCGGGGGCGGGCGCGGGCGCGTCGGCGCCGCAGGCCGTGCACAGGTCGGGGTCGCACTCGCGCACGCCCAGGTAGCAGGGGCACTGCTTGGTGTTGCACTGCGCCTTGCAGCGGCAGCCCGGGAAGCGGTTCTGGCCTGCAACACGCACACGAGTCAAGACTTGGCGCTGGGTCCGCTCTTGTTTAATCTGTCAAAAGCAAGCACTACAAGAGAACGGCCCAATATTTACATAGTAAAATGTCTGATCAAAAACTATTCAACAATCCCAGATATATTAATTTGATGATTGATGAAGAACCATCAACCTAGCTACTTTAAATATTTGAAATCAATGCTGAATGTTTGCTGATATTATCCATAGAATAAATGCTGCCTGGCATAATTATCTCAAGAATATTAAGAGAAGAAGTGTCTAAAAGAATAGTAAGACCATACATGTTGGAGTCACTAAATATTATGACCATTCAATTACTTGATTCAATGCCATTACTTGAGTCATTGACAACATTATGAGATACATTACTCACAGTCACTGCTGCACTGACAGAACTTCTCACAGAAGTTCTGCGACTGGAGACACGGGCACATGGCGTCGCAGGGCTGGTTGGGATGGTCGCAGGGCGTGTAGTTGTACACGTGGTGGGACGCAGAGTCCTTCTTCAGCTGGATCTTCCTGCAGTGGACCGACCAGAGGCGGTGTTTCTTCTTTTTCTTCCTAGGAGGTGTCCTCTCCGGTTGGGAAGCCCTCAACGCTTTGCCTGTCCCGGTACAGTGTTTATATACTTGTGCACAAGTCTTGGAGACCATCACTTGAGCGATTGCACAGTATTGTCCGGGGAATACTTTGTGTAGAGCTCGGAAAAAGGAAGAATCTGAGCCGGTCCATTCGGATTCTTCAATCCCGTCTGCTCCGGCCAGGCCTAATGTATTGTATGAGGGTTCAGCGGTGGAAGGTTTTGTGCAGTTGCTCCAGTTGCTATTGCTTGAGTTGCTGTTGCTACCTGGAAATATATATACATTTGTTATTGTGGATGTTTTTATTTGAATTTAATTGAAAATTATATTTATTACTTCAATATCATCAATAAATAAGTAGTGATGCAATTTATTTTTATCTAATTGACAATTGTGATTATTTTAGAATGAAGTGTCTTGCTGCATTTTACCAGGTCATTGATAAAATTAAGCTGAATATAAAATAAAAATAAGACTATGAGGTTCTCCCTTCTCATCTATCAATTGAGAAGGATTCTAGCTCAAATTAAATGACTAAAGTAAACCAACAGTATTCTTAAGTACATCAATTAACTACACAGTAACCAATGCACAGTCACTAACTAAACAGTGACTGAAATACTTCACATTTAATAATTTAGGTATATAAGTTAAGAGTAACTAAATTACAGTAAGTAATTTAAGAGTTACTGTTGTGTATGATTAATTAAATGTTTCTTCATGTTTAAACGGTACCTACAACTCACGTTACTTTTATAATAAAAGTGACATTAAGGTAGGGTAGATGATAATAATGCTTTTGTCAGATTACGTTTTGTTATTGAAGTGATTCAATGTTATAGGTGAAGGATTTAAACTGGATCTCTTTTAAACATGCATTCTCCAACTGTGTAATGATATCTCTCTTTTTACCGTACATTCTCCTTTGTGTGTTCTCCATTCAACGTGACATTGGCGAAGTGAATTGTGCTCAACTGGCACGCTCGAAACGCCATTAGTAAAGAGAAGAAGAAGAAGAAGTGATTCAAATAAAAGTAATGTATTTAAATAATATAGTTACTAAATTAGAGTACGCAATAAAGAGTAACTAAATTATTGTAAGTAACTAAAGATTAATTACAGTATGAAAAGTAACAAAGGAGCATCTAAAGTACAGTAACTAAACACCAACTAAATTACAATAATTCACTAATGACTAACTTAGGGACGTAACTAACGTACATAAGTAACTAACCTACTAAAAATAACTAAAGTAAGAACCTACTAAAGAATAATAAGTATATATATATAGTAATAACCTACTAAAACTAACTAAAGTGCAGTAACTAAACAGTAACATTGTTACTGGCACAGTAACTCACCTTTCTGGTAGCGGTTGCTGTCGTTGCTGTCCTCGGAGGAGGCGTCGTTGGGGGAGTCCATGGCCTTGCAGTGCTCCCCCTCGCCCTCCCCCGCCTCCCCCGCCGCCTTCTCCCGCGCCAGCTTCTCCTTCATGCCCTCCTGTTATCAATATACCATTTTTTTATATTTATATTAAGTTTTTTTAGCATTGAAGGTAGGAATTCAATGCTTATTATTATTAACACTTGAGAAATGAATAATATTAGTTCTGTATTTTTAACAATTGATATATTTTTTTATATTTATTAAAAAATATATATATATCAAATATTTGTTGAAAACATAGATCTAACATTATTGATTTTTCAAGTGTTAATAATAAATATTGAGGTTAGGACACATTTTCTTTTAACCACAATAAATTGAATGATTTTCTAAAATAAAATAAGGCATTGAATGATTGGTTTCAATAGTGTAATGCATTATAATATTAAAATTATAAAGTTAAAAACCATATAATATTAAATAAAATAAAAAGTCGGAGAAAAAATGTTCAAAACATTAAGATAAACTCTTTTTTTGCTTCACGCTTTATCCCCTGGCCGTTGTGGCGCAGAGGTCGTCTGCCTGTAAACGCAGTGGTTTGTGGGTTCAATTCCCATGATGAATTTTTCTATTTTCATTTTCTTCACTCTGGCAACTAGGTAAGTGCGGCGTTGAGTTTCGCCACTCAACACACAGTGCCTTAAAATGGCGGAAATCAGAGAACGGCGGAGTGTCTTAACACTAGGTTCCTACGGTTCTTCCTACTCTGCCACATGCGGGATAAAAACTTATAGTTTTTTGTAAAACTGCGAATAACAATTTAATTTATTTCATTTTTTTTAATAATTAAATTAGACAATTACTTGAGAACAAAGTATACATACGTCTACTTATATTGCTTAAAAATTAAATAACAACTATATTCTATATAAATTCATATATAAATTCATAATTACCAGTAGCATGTAACAGTTGGGTCCGCAGGGTTCTGAAAACGGCTTCAAATCCGGACCTTTGCGCTTAGACAGGTTCGGACGAGGGTGACATGCCTGTAAGCCTACATTCAAATATATTCAAAAACATGTCATAACACATGTAATTGTGTAGAAAAATATATTTATCCAATTTGTATAAAAAAAAAATATTTTTATTTTTTTTTTCTTTATTATTAACAATAGATGATATAACAATTACTATACTGTTTTAATTTAAAATTAAAATCTAGATTTAAAACAATTTAACAGATAATATATATTAAAATATTAAGAAAAATTTCCCAAAAAAAAATTATAACAATACATATGAAAATCATTAATGACGACATGAACAAAAAAAAGGATGGAATAAATTAATGTATATACATTGCAAAATAGGTGTAACTATTATAAATATACATAAACATATATATGTAAATATTTTTTTATTTTTCTATATATATATACAGCCAATTCTCCAGATAATTATTATTTTATTGTAATTTTTTTTAATAAAGACATATAATAATTGTAAAATAGCAGAAAAAATAGGAGAAAAGGTGATGTTTCATATACAATGCATTAGCCTTACCTGTGGCCTGACTGCCTGTCAGCCGAACAGAACAAAATGTAAAGGTAAGGCATTCAAAATTATGACTAGCACTAGAATAAACTAGGTCTAACACTAAAACTATTATGAAATACACACATATATAATATGTGATATAGAAATAATTAAATATTTTAATAATGTACATTTATACTTATTATTATATAATAAAATTAATGTTTCCTTATAAATATCAAACACAATTTGTAATTTGTAAAGCTAGTTTCTAAATTGGTATAAAATTTTATAATCCTTACGTATTTAATAGTCATTTTTTATTTTCTTCTGAATTTATACATAAATAGAAAATTAAGATACACAAATATCTCCAAAAAATTCTAAAACAATCTTTAAAATATTTATTGTTAGACATTTTTGACATTGCACAACTGAAAATTTCAATAATTATTACATAAACATTCATCCAGTATGTGTGCATGTGTGTATTTGTGTGTATAACACATGTAACATTATCATCATTAGTATACATGTGTATGTGTGTTTGCGTGCGTGTGGGTGTGTGTATATAAAGGGGTTGTACTCACGGTGCAGGAAGCAGTCGTACTTGAAGCAGCGGCGACAGAACAGCGTGTGGAAGGAGTGCATGGTCTGGTCGCGCGAGACGGACTCCGCCAGCGGCCCGTCGATGTTGGGCGTGCACTCCGGCGGCAGCGCGTGCGGGTCGCTGCGGGACGTCAGCTCTATGTACCTGCCGTACAAAATAATGTTAAAAGACATGAAAGAGGACGGGTTTGGAGTTCGATTCCCATGAAAAGGGAAGGGTTCGATTCCCAAGGGAAGGGAAAACTTATTTTACTTCCACTTTCTTTTGCTGTGGCAACTAGTTAAGCGTGGCGTTTAGTTTCGCTACTCAAATAGCAATGCTTCAAAAAATGGTGGTAAGCAGTAAACAGAGTGTCTTAACACTAAGTTCAGTAAGTTTCCTCTGCATATCCTGCTATGAGCGGGATGAAACATGAAGCTAATAAAAAATAAAATATTACTGAATTAATATTTACTAAAAACAAACACCAGAACATACTTTTCCCTCAGTTCTTGAGCTGTGCCTTTATCTGGAAACTGGGAACTGATTGCTTGAAATATTGTCAATATAGGGAATTGCTTCTCAAATACGACTTTCTTCTCTTCTTTTACTTCTTCTTTATCTTTATCCTTGTCCTTGGAATCTTTTGCAGCTTCCTTCTGTAAAAGAAATAATATCCACATAAAAACCCTTCACTCACATAAAACTCTTTGTAATATGAAACTAAAAAAAATCTAAGTAACACTATACATACCTCTTTCTCTTCTTTAGAAATTCGCAGTTCTCTCTCTTTTCTTTCCTCAGCAACTTCGTCTTTAGTTTGATAAGCAACTAACGCGTGAACCAAGTCCACAAACAGTTGGTCGTCTATAAATCCACCTTCTTTATCACCTAGAATACACAAAAATAAAGTTGAAAAAAGAATATAATGATCATAATATATCATGTAATTATTGTAAGTATTTCTTCTTTTTTTGTGTTGATCAAATAAAAATATTTGACAATTTAAAATTCAAAAGCAATAAGCATAAGAAATAAAAAAGATAACTAAGATTATGTTACTTCAAAACATCCATACAGCCAACTAATAGTGCTATTTTTTAATTTCCAATAATTTCTTAGAAGCAAGAAAGCATGATTCATATATTACAGCTTCTATCTTTTTTTGTTGTAAAATTATAGCATCAATATTTATAATAAAAATTAAACAAGAAATTATGACTGTGATCTTTCTTTAAGCAATAATGGTTGCCACACACCAATATGTGATTAATAGTTTGTGGACTTTACCAATGAGACGGCTGCCTTTCATATAAACACAAACTTAAGTCAGCAACATCATATTAGAACACTTTTTGTTAGAAATAGAGGAAATCATTTCATCATCATATTATATATGTTTCAGATGTATATAAAATTTCAGATATATATACTTAATGGAAACATTTTATAAATGTACATATATATATATATGGTCTCTTATACAATTAATTTATTTTGGTAATATATTTTCATAATTTATTATGAACATATATTAACTACATAAATCTGAATCTATATTCTGACCACTAAGCTATACATTAAATGACTGGTATGATATTTATACTTCCTTGTTTCCAAAATATTTTCTTTCGTTACACATTTTGAAAATGTTAAAAATTATTAATATATTTTGTAAATACCTAAATAGATACTATTGTATATAATTCTTCTTAACTATTGTCAACAGTAGTAACACATGCATAAATTAAAAAAAAAACAGATCATTACAAAATAAAGCTAAATGATCTAAAGTACTGGTCCAATCCACAAACAAATATGATGTAAAGCCAATGTACCATGCACTTTCCCATCGTAGTTCTTTATGAGCTCCTCGATGAATGTACCATCCTGGTCCAGCACCTCATCTCCCATGTATGGAATGTTGTGTAAAACAGTTTCATCTTCCACCATAAAGTTCTTCTGTGTTGGTGCCCAGGTGTACATAGTAGGTATTGGGTTTACAGAACTGATTATTCTTATTGGCACTTGTTGAGTAGTGACTACACCAGATGCTAAAAACAATGTTTTAGTTTAATAATATATAAATTTAAAGGCCAATTTCACCAGTCATGGATAAAGTATCAGATAATAAGCTGGTAGTTTATACTGTCTAACAGATAAAGACACATCAGAGGCTGGTGAAAACAAAAATTGTTGCATGTCTGTTTGACAAGGCACATATTTCCTTTCTGTGACTTTATCAGTGATGAAACCGGCCCTAAGTGTATTGATATTCAGAAAAAAATATATATATGAATACCATCAGTATAAGTAACTTCAGCACGTTTCATAAGGCTTTCATGGCTTGAACTCGGTGCCGGAGGTGGCCAAAACGGCCTGCGACCGCGCTCGGAACTCTCATTTTCACGAGATTCGATTGCCTCCGACATAATACGTAGGTTCCGAGCCCATGCCACCTTTACATCGTCAGCCCGCTTGAATCTCTACAATAAACCAATATAATTTGATTACAAAATCATAAAAATAAACATAGCCCAACACAAAGGAGGTTTTTAAATAAACGATTTTTTGTACCTTTACTTGCCGCAATCGCATGTACTCTGATTTTACCCGCTTCTTCCATTCTGCTGATACTTTTGATTTGCTCATATGTTACACAAACAAAAATAATCAAATATTTTGCTAGCAATATCTATAGCAATAACACTATAAAGAAATTAGAAGCAAAATGTTACAAGTGTTTATTTTACGTCTTACACAGTCGCGCGAATTTACCGTATTTCACCGGTTCTCTAGTCACAAAGACCACAGATAAGGATAACAGACAGTTAAAGATGTTATTATATAATAAAATACGACCGAGTTCTTTTGGATGTAAGTAACTGCAAATTTTAATTTTTAATTATTATAAGTGTTACTTGTAGATAGTATATTTCGTTAATAAGAAATTAAAAAATGATTATTTTCATTTATGTTTTAAGATTTCAATACATATATTGCTTTTGGTTTGAAATTATATTTATATATAATCTATACCAATTGTCTATATCTATCTTGGGAAGCGAATGTGTTCGCTGCCATTTTCTATCCAATATAACTTGGGGAAATTTATAACAAATACTAAAAAGGTGAGCATGAGTATAAAGGTATTTTTCATTTGTCTACATTCCTTTACGCTTTATATGTATCACATGCCATTTTATTTACAACGTAGCTTAAATGGACGCGTATTACGTAATTTATTGTTTCTCGTCACAAAAATTATTTACATCGAAACATGATTAACATTTGAGAGAGCGATATCACAAACGGAGAAGGTAGAATTGTTGTCTACACCGAAAAGTTGTTCTTTTTGTAGGTGTGAGCATACCTACAAACTGCCGCAGGTTATGCGAAGAGGCTCGTATAAGTATGTCCTCGTATCGCGGAGAAGTGGGCGCGTGGGACGGCGGTCCCCCGGGCGCCGAGGCCGACTACGTGCCGCCGGCGCAGGGGCCCCCGCTGGCCGCGCCCTTGCCCACCACGGACCCCTGGACGGGGGTCAGCTACAGTCAGTACGGCCCGCCACAGTACGACTACCAGGCGTACAGTGCCCCCGGTTACGGTTATAATTATGATTCCAATCAATACTACCCGAGACCAGAGAGTGCCTATTTCGATAATTCTAGGGCTACTTACCAGCCTGCGCAGGACAGTTACGATTACAATCAATCTCGTGAAATAAGATCAAAACGTTTATCTCGTGATTATGATCGTCAGCGTTCTTCGTACAGGTCGGACTCGAGGAGTCCGTCGCCTTACGACCGTGAAAGAGAATATTCTAAGAAGAGAGAAAGCAGCTATGACGGACGGCGACGCCGGTCCCGAAGCCTCTCTAAGCCAAAGCATTCAAAATATTCGTCCAGCGACCGGTCGAGTAGATCTCGCTCCTACTCTGAATCGCCGACTAAAAAAAGTAAAAGCAAAAGACGATCTGTGTCAACCAATTCTTCGAGATCTGATAGATCTTATAAGAAAAATGTTGCAAGAAGAGATGATTCTATGACGCCACCTTTAAAAGGTCGAACCTCACGTAATAGATCATATGGCAAGGAAAAAGCAAAGAGTAGATCACCCAGATATAGTAGAGAAAAATCCAAAGTCAAAAAGTCTTCTAGAAAGCGAACGAAATCGAAAGATGAAAGGGACAGAGACGTGTTAACGCCACCAAAAATGAAATCAATGTCGCCAAGATCACATAAAAAATCTGATAGATCTTCCGGGACCCCTCCTACCACATATAAAAGATCTGAACGTTCACTGCTTAAGAAGATTAAACGTGAACGTGAGTCCAGAACGCCCCCGCCCAGAGATAGTTCAGTGACACCACCACGGTGTTACGCGCAGAGTCGTTCATCATCCACGTCTAGATCTCGTTCCAGGTCTTTAACACCAAAATCGAAACGTAAGAGGTCGCGCACACCAAAGTCACGAAGAAGTAGATCTTCATCGAGTGAATCATCTCGATCGAGATCTCGTTCAAAAACGAGACGATCTAGGCGTAAATCGTCATCTAAACACAGGTCTCGTAGCACTAGCCGGTCGAGAGAGCAATCAAGGAGTAAGACTAGGTCTAAGTCGCGACGACATTCTGGTTCACGCTTTAGAGGTAGAAGATCGAGAAGCCATAATGATTCTAAGTCGCGCTCGAGATCCAGAAGTTCTAGATCGCGTAGTCGCAGCCGAAGTGACGAAGAATGCCGCGGACAGTTTACTGTGGCGGATAGAAAACGTTTTTGGAAATTACACAGAGATAGGCAAGAAAAAGCCGAGAAATACAGAACTCCGCCTAAAGAAGTAAAGCCACCGCCAGGAGCCATAGAATCAACGACAGTGGATGACATAACATATGGAGACCCACCTGAGGTTGAAGGACCAAACTTTGCTGACCTCCTCCCTACTCCTGATCAAGTTATGCAAATCCCGTCAAGCTCGAAGTCTAAGCCCCTACCTATACCGATAAAAAATGATGGTAGTTTCTTGGAAATGTTCAAAAAAATGCAAGAGCAAACCAAAAAGGCTGAGGAAGTAGAAAAGAAACCAGAAATTAAAAAACCTGTTCTGCCATTCATTGGTAAAAGGCGCGGTGGACGAGTATTAAAAACTGGATTGGTTAAAAAAGCTAAAGCAATAGATGAACAGACTGTGGATAATACTCCGAAGGATGCATGGTCATTGTACATGCAAGAAGTTAAAAAGTACCGAGAGACATCCTGTGAAGAGGAGCGAAAGACTAGGCCTCTTGTCAAATAGATTTAGATTTTAGTTAGGACTCCCCTGCATTTAAGCAGTTATTATTTTTTATGTAATCAATTATAATAACTTGTCAGTTTATCCCCTTATATTTTTATGAAAATTATTCCCAATAAAAGATTATGAGGATGATTTTGTTGTTCTTTCGTTGCAGTAAAATGCCTGAAATGATCAAATCACCAGCGGACATCAAAACTGCACCTTTTGATCCGCGGTTCCCTAACCAGAATCAGACAAGGTAAAATTTTATCATATTTATTTAGCCGAAGCCCTGCAGTTGCCACGAGGACAACAGGTTTAATCTGTGGTTTTATTAAAAGTACTTGTAAACTTAATACAGGATATTACAGATGTTTATTTCTAAAGTAAATGTTTAGTAAAATGTGTATTTTTTAAACAATTTTAATTTTTTTATATATATGAATTAATCAATAAACAAAAAATTTCAGGCACTGCTACCAAAGCTACTTGGACTTCCATCGGTGCCAAAAGGTCCGTGGAGAGAAATATGAACCCTGCCAGTACTTCAAGAGAGTGTACAAGTCCCTCTGCCCCAACGAGTGGGTAGACAAGTGGGACACCCAACGCTCCGAGGGAACCTTCCCCGGCAGGATTTAAATATTCTAAGCTGTTAAATGTTTAGACACTTTAATTTATGTTTTCATTTCCCATAGGATGCGTGATATAGAATAAATTCAGTTATACAGTTATTGTTGTTTTATTTGTATTTCCTTAAGATTTTTTTTTTTAATTTACTTTGTTTCTTTTATGGTCAGTAAAATATTTTATTGATGAAGTTAAATATTAAAATAGTTATATACCACTTACACAAAACAAAAATTTTAATGAATCATAAAAATTTTATTTAACTACAAATTGTAGACAGTTTTTATAATTTTTTTTATTATGAAAATATTATATAGGTCCAGGAAACGCTCCTTTCTGCCTCAAATCATCCCAGTGTTCGATCCAGAAATTTGGGCATATAGTTTGAAAGTATCGCTTGAAAATCTTACAATCGTCCACATCGCCTAGTAGCCGAGTGCACTTGTAAAAATCGCAATAGTTATCGTAGCAAGCTCTAAAATCACAAAAAATATATCCATTGAATAAAAAATGTAATAATGTTATTTTACAGTTTTTACAAAATAAAAGGAAAACTATACTTAGTTTGGTTTTGAAAAGGATATCTAGGATCTATTCGTAGAGTTCTGAATTCTTCGTCGCACATATTGTAAAATAAATAGTAAAATTCTTATAAAAGTAAAATAATTACACTACTAAAATTACGACAACGTAAAATATAAGTGTGTCAAATAAAATTAGTTCAACAAAATCTATATGGCATGATCTTTATCAAACCTCTTTTCTCATAATATCTAAGGCCAATAAATCTTCTTAAACAAGAATTCTTTTTGTTTAATTCTAAGCAAGTAAGCATTATTTTATTTAAAAGCTAATATTTTTATACAATGTTTTGTAAAAATATGGTATATACAAAAAGGAAAATATAGTTTTTTTTTGTAGCTTCACGCTTTATCCCGCACACGGCAGGGTAAGCAGAGGATACCGCAGGAACCGTGGGAAGTGTTAAGACACTCCGTTGCTTAGTCCCTGCTTTCCGCCTTTTTCGAGGTATTGCGTGTTGAGTGGCGGAACTCAACGCCGCGTTTTGCCTAACCAGAATAAGACAAATACAGTTATATTTAAATAAATTAAAAAAATAAAATTTTCATCTCATTAATGCAATTTTAATATATATGCTGGTATTTGAAATCGTGCCAAGAAATTATTGATTACTTGCACCTAGTGCGATCCATGCCTTTGTGCTTTTACGTAACAATGCTGCAATGCCTTATAAGTTAGCTAACAAACTAACATTGTCCATTAAGGATTTCATTTCTTGTTATTACATAAATATTTATCTATAGAAATTAATTCTTATGAACATTCTAAACGCAGGTTTACATTTAAACATTTCTTCCTTATTTATAAGCTAAAGTCATAACAAATTTCAATCAAAATGCAGTGCGATAATTATTTTTTGGAGTTTCACGCTTTATTCCTCTCAAAGCAGGATGCAGCAAGCAGAGGGAACTGTGGGAACTTAATAAGTTAAGACAATCTGTGCCCCGCTTTCCGCCTTTTTCGAGGCATTGCGCGTTTCGTGGCGGAACTAAACTCCGCACTTGTCTAGTTTCTAGACCGAATAAAATGGAAATTAAATCTTCTATCCTACTTCATCCTTATGAAAATTGAACCCTTGGTATTTTAAGGCAGACTTTGAATGTCTGCGCCACAACGGTCCTCTAGTGTAATAAATATTTTAAATATCCTTTTAAAATAATAATGTTGAAATATATTATAATTCAGTGACATATACATATAGAAATCTTTTAAAATTAGGCCAAGTTATACTTACACCAACATCTATGTGTAAGGTATCAATTGCTATTGATACCATATAAATGTTATCACATTTTTAACAGGATTAAATCTTGATAAAGTATGAACGTTGTAGAGAATCGGCGACATCGAATAATTTGTAAAATAGCTTAAGTATATTTTTTTCTATATAGCTATTTATTTATTTTATTTCTATAATTTTTCACAAATAACTTTTACCGGCATTTAGTGTTATTTTAAATATTACAAGACGTAATTAATTAAAGGAAAATAAAGTGAAATAGAATAAGAGTTCATGATATATTTATTCAGTACAATTATCATACTATAAAATAATAATTAGAAAAAATAATTCATAAATTCGATACGGAATGATCACATTTTTAATTACTAAACAATAAACCAATATTGATCTTATTTACAACAATTCAAAAAGTATATACATACATTATTATTTTTTAAATATATGTAGATGAAAAATTTGTTTTCTTCAATTTATCATAATTAGTGAAGTTATCCAGCTAATGTTATACATATATTTTTTTTTATAGCTTCACGCTTTTATTCCGCATATTGCAGGGTAGGCAGAGGGAACTGCAGGAACCATATGAACCTTAATACATTCCGTTGCTTAGTTCCTGCTTTCTCCGTCCCCTCTTTCCGCCTTATTGAGGCATTGCATGTTGAGTGGCGGAACTCAACGTTGCGCTTTGCCTCATTTCCAGAGTGAAGAAAATGGAAATAGAAATTTTCTATACATAAATTAGAATTGATTTTTCTAAAATTATCCATTTCCAATGAGGTAAAAGTAGAAATAATTATACCTAAAATTTGATAACCTAAGCATATATTTTTAAAAAAACACATATAATGACATAAAAAAACAATATCTTAGAAAAAAGTCATTATTTACTCACAAAACAGATGTACAAATTAATTAGTAATTATGTGTTAATTTATATTTTTTTAATGCAGTCATAAACAATTCATCAAATTATATACAAGAATAAATATTTTTAGTATAGCTAATGATCATTACTAGACGTTTTGGAAATACTAAGAGTAGCATATTGTTGTTGACGTAGAAGTATGCCAAGACATTGCAAGAGACATTGCATGCTAGCGGCAGATGTTGCCTGAAAAGACAAAATATTTTTTTATTTGTATAACATATCCTAGAAAATAATTTAGTATAACTTAATCTATGTAAATACAACTAAATCAGATGAATAATTTAGTAAATTACTTTTATCACTTTCTAATAAAAGTTAGCCTTAAATTTAAACATGCAGACATCTTTCATATTTTTATACATGTCTCAATTAGTTTACTACACTAAAATAATATTGCTCAAATTATATAAGATTTTTCATTGTAATTATATTGAGGCAAGAAATAAACCTATACCTTTAATAATAGTAAGTCTGGATCTGTATGTGGGAAAGGAGAGTCGGAAGATTCTATACATCTTGCTAATGCAGCATCACTGGGAAAATATAAAATATGGCATTAATATTATTATATTTATAAAAAAAATTGCAAACTTTATAAATAATAATGCTATCATAAGTTCATGTATTATAAAGACAATATCAAATTATTAGAATCTTTGTATGTGTATTAGTCAAACACACCATCAGACATACAAATATCCTTATCATCTTATATAATATTTTGTACTTCAAGCAACTCAAATAAAGACCATGCTCTAAACATCATTAAAATAATATCAACATCACATAACAATATGATAATATCATTAGTGCTACCTCAATTCCATAGCTTGTAGTTGCTGGCGTGCAGATGCCATAGCATCGTGCACAGCAAGCTGCTCACGAGGCTGCAGTGGGGGATTTGCTCCCATTGCCTATAGGAAACAAATGTAAGTAATGGAATAACCTTATAGTCTTAAGAGACTATCAGCTATGGCTGATATAAAACAATTTCAAAAATTAAAACGAAATAATACTGGCAGTTATTTAAACTTCTTTTCTTCACCCATTTATACTAATATGTGAGAGTGATTTAAGGACAAGTTGTACAACAAAGAATAAGTTTCTTTGAGTTTGTTGACATCTAAAATAATTACTATTATATAATATTTTATATGACAAAAATATGTTAAATAAATACCTTAGTATGAATTTCAGCTATAGCCCTAAGCCCATTAACCCACTCCTGACGAGCTCGCGCATCTGTTGCCCTCAGTTTCAACATATCTCCTGAAGCACAGTTGATTGTAAAAGTCCGAGAGTCTTCATCACTTGGACATATTACTGCTGCAGCTAGGTGTGCCTGGAATATAAATTTCAATGTTTTATTTAATAATTTCTATATTCTACTTTAAGATTATTATTTTAACTGTAACTAAGTAGTATAGTGAAATCATAAGTGAGAATAACAAAATTTCAATACCTCCCCTCTTGCCGGTTGTCCCTGTGGTACAGTATCACCAGGTCCATCAAATAAATAGTAAGATAAAACCCCTGTTTCAGGGTCTACAGCAAACCATCTCTGTTGCCATCCTTTTACTACGTTAGTGTATTTGTAAAGTTGCCCCGATAGTGGTCGGTTGGAGCCTAATCCTGTGGTCTTCATCATATTTTTAAGAAATATATAATTTATGTTAACAATAGGAATTTAATTATTTGTTTATGGCTTAACGAAGAGCCAAATTCCAGTGTATATGTAAAGTTAGAACATTATTTACAATAATTATGATCTGACACTTGACTGCACCTAAATTGACAAACAAAAGATTACAAAGTGACAAATGTAATGAACTGCCAACTAACATCAATTTAAAGAGAATTATAAAGAAACGCCATAAATTAAAAGAAGAAGAAGAAGAGAATTATAAAGTAAAAGTTTAGTATCTTATTATTTCATAAACATTGCTTCAATTACATAACAAATATCAATATTCATTAATTATAAAAGGTACTTGTATATATTTAATTTAAAAAGAAAGGCATTTTACCTTCCAATTTAAATTTATTTACAATTTGCCTCCACAGATTAGCAATGAAATGTATATTTCTTTAATGTTTATATTTGTCGAAATGTATTCTGTGACGGCTTGAGACTGACGGTTGAAATATCGCAACCAGTCAAAACATGTTTATGTCAATATGAGTAATAGGTTTTACCAAAATTATAAATAACGAACGAATCTTTGTTAAAATACTAATTTACCAATAATTTATTTCATTGTAGTTTGTGTATTTTCTTTATCTATTAACTTTTCTTATGCATTGCTTCTATGTAACTGCAAATACTAATTCAAATATATTCTGTTATATTTCGTGATATTTAAAATGCCTTTTAAACTTATTGTAGTCGGTTCAACTAATGATAATAAAATATCGTTAGACCCCGGTGTACATGCATTTGGCAGAGATAAGCTTTTACAAGTAAGTTGTTGAATTAAACTTTAAGAAACAATTGTTTACAAATATTACGCGCTTTAACACAACTCAGCTAACTCTGGTCTAAGGTAACAATATTCCTTTTGCAGTGTCGAGATAAACGTATTTCTAGGCAACATGGACAGCTTTTGGTGGAAGAAACTTCAATTATTTTAAAATCGGTAGGTAAATGCTTTAAAATGCGAATGACATTTATTACATTCAAAATTTTATTTATTTATAAAATAATAAGTTTTAATAAATAAAATATCTTTTTAGCTGCACATAAACCCTTGTTATTACAAAAAACATGGCTCAGACGAAAGTGAAGTACTGAGTCAAGGTGATACAGTCACATTAAGTAATGGTGATAGATTTGGCCTTTTATTGGATAATTTTTGGTATGAATTAGTGTATGTACCAGAGGATAAGAATACTGATGATCAGCAAGCACAGTGTGATATAGAAGAAAGAGCTTTACAACAAGATATAAATGGTAATATATTTTTTTTATAACTTTTTTTTAGCTTCACACTTTATCCTGCAATATGCAGGGTAGGCAAAGGGAATTGCAAGAACCATATGAACTTATTTTTATTATTTTTATAAGTTAGCATGTAATTTTTAACATACACTATTTGTATATTTAAAAATAAAATCCAAAAATATTATAATATTAATAATCCAAATCCAAAAATAATTAATTAATAATTTTGATTTCTTCAGCCCTGTTGGAAAACGAAGCTAGCTGTGATTCAACAAGCAGCAATGAAACCATCATAAGCAAGGAATCAAGCTCAGAAATAAAAACAGATCATGGTGATAAATCTCCATCTATTCTAAATCATGATGAACCATATAACAATATTAATTCCTCTAATGAAAATACAAATAAAAATAATAGTGAAAATGAGGAAAATAGTTTAAGTCCGTCAAAGAGACCTCACAGTGATGAAAGTAAGGTGGAAATTGAAATAAAAAAAGTTAAAAAGGAATCTGAAGATGAGTCCACAAATGAAACTAAGCCTAGCACTAGTGATCAAGCAGTAAGATCTTAGTTTATTACATTTTATTTACACACTTTCTATTGCACCCTGTCCAACAGTTTTGTTGTTATTGTGTGAGCGACATGATATTACACAGCTTGAATGTTTTTTTGGTGCATAAATTTTGTATATTGCAATTGGTCTTCAAGAGTTGTGACATGGAAATAATTCACTAACATTATTGGAGATGTAATCCAAAACCACAGTACAATCATGTCATGCTGTACCACTGAAACCTGGGCAATATATAAAGAATATAATAAAAACTTCTACAAAGTTAATTTGAATAATGCAGTTTTGAAATAATAATATTGTTCTTTCTCAACTTAATAATAATGCTTAAAGTAAAAATGCAGTTCTAAATAAAAATGTATTTATTATTTCAGAGCACATCAAATGATAATGATGGTGCAGTCACTAAGCCCCCACAACCTCTGCGGGAGAGATGCATGTATGGAGCTAATTGCTATAGGTATGTTGATATTGAAGTTTATAGTAGTAAAAACTATTTACCTATTAAAATTTTTATATTATTGAATCATTTAAGTTTTACGCTTTATCCCGCACATGGCAGGGTAGGCAGAGGGAACTGCAGAGACCGTGGGAACCTAGTGTTAAAACACTCCGTTACTTAGTCCCTGCTTTCTCCGTCCTCGCTTTCCGCCTTTTTCGAGGCATTGCGTGTTGAGTGGCGGAACTCAACGCCGCGCTTTGCCTAGTTTGCCAGAGCGAAGAAAATGGAAATAGAAAAATCCATCTTCTCCGACTGGGGATCGAACCCAGCAACCGTCGCGTCGACGGTATTTAAGTAGCTAGATATAGCTTATACAGGTGTGGATGTAATGACGACCTTAATTTCAAGCATAGTATTAACTAGCCTTTACAAAGTTGGTAAAATTATAAAAGAAGTAAAATTTTCAAAAATAAAAAAATATTTAAAATAAATAATTAAATTACTGTTCCAAAATAAAACGCTATTTGTCAAGTGTCAGAGCGGGACAGAGATATATCTCTTTTTCTTTTGGTTATTGTTATGAATGAAAGGTTACAGAATGACAACGTTTAATAGTATTTTCGTAGTACGTCATTCGTGGTTAGTGATGGCTACATCACGCGTTACACAGCTTGTATAAATATCGTGAAATGGAAAAAATGATGCTGTACCTAAACTATTAATAATTATTAAATAGTTTTTTGTATATGGCCTCGAAATATTTTCATCTATAATTAGTTTTGATAATGGCCGTGGTGTCAGATACACCCTGTATATCTGTTTGAACTCCATTACCATAAATCATCATACATGCTTTGTTAGGGCGCCTATGCTTTCTTATCCTCTCAGGTATAGTTATTGGTAATTTTTTTTATGTTAGTGGTAATTTTATTCTTTTTCTGTTTCTGAATGTATAATTATAAACACATTTACATATAATGCAAAATATTTTCATTATTAACTTATTCTTAAATTATGTTTTTTTTTTTTCAAGAAAAAACCCAGCACACTTTGCCCAGTTCAGCCACCCGCGCGACGCGGACTGGGGCGCCGGCGCTCAGGGAGTGTGTCCGTTCGGCGCCGCCTGCGCCAAGCGCGACCCGCGGCACTGGCGCGACCACGCGCACCCACCTGGCACGCGACCACCCGCACCCGCGCCCGCCGCGCCACTGAGGAACGGTGCCGGTGAGTCTTGAGTCAAATTATTTGTTGTTTTTTTTTTAAATTGGGAGTTTTTCAACTGAAATCGCCAGCTCTTCGCGTTCGCGTTTTTTTTTAATTTTATTGTTTTAAACAAAGAATAGAAAAATATTGAAGGAAACTTGTTAAAATTTGTAACGCAGTAGAATCTAGTAGTTGGTAGTTTATTTAAATAACTTGCGGTAAATCGATATTGCATTACGTTCCTTCACTTGTGTATCGACGCCATTGACTCCTACAAACAAGTCATGGTTTCATTATTTATATTGCCTAATTATAAATTTGTTACTTTGTAACTATTAACGTGTATAACAATATTTGATAGATTTTAGTTCACTCATTCATTCATTCGTTTTTTACTTATTTTTTATGGCTTTTAGAGAAGAAAGCTGTGGTTTTGTTGCACTCAAATGTTTTATATGTATAAACTTACATTTAATATTTTAGATACGTAAAATATTATCTCATAATAAATAAAAGATATATATTAAAACTATAATTTAAAAAACTTTTTTAAGGCTCAGACAGTTCATGTAGTAGGTAGTTGTCTCTCTATAGATATGTACCTCCCACTCGAGTGAACACCGAATACATATCGCTTAACACTGTATATAAAATATAGTTAAATTATAAAACTCAAGTATATAAAAAACAAAGTGAAATTATTGTATTTTAATGCAACTCCTGCATGTAACCGGGCATGATGGTATAATGCGACTATATTAAAACTTTATTGAAAAGAAAGAAACACCACTACTTTATAGAATAACTTCGAGACTATGCTATTTTTCTTTTTCGATGACCTTCGTGGCGCAGAGGCGCAAGCGTCTGCCTGGAAACACGACGGTTTGTGGGTTCGATTCCGACTCGGGGAAGATGGATTTTTCGATTTCCATTTTCTTCGCTCTGGAAACTAGGCGAAGCGCGGCGTTGAGTTCCGCCACTCACCACGCAATGCCTTGGAAAAGAATATCAGGGACGGAGAAAGCAGGAGCCAAGCAACGGAGTGTCTTAACACTAGGTTCCTATGGTTCTCTGCCTACCCTGCCGAGTCCAGGGTTTAGCGTGAAGACATAATTTTTCTTATTAGCATAAGAAAATGATAATAAAAATTATATTTAGCAATATGTAAAAAATAACTGTTTAATTTGTATTTTGTGTGTTGAAATGTGGGACCTGCTTTCCTGTATACCATGCAAGCTATATAGACGATTACTCGGCTTCCTATCGAATAATTCCCCTTACACTAATTTATTTTGTGTTTTTTTTTTAATTAAGTTACATCTGTTATATGCGAGAGATGTATTCCTTTATTAATTACAATACTTAACTCCCGGGGCTTTAAATATATAGAATTCAATGTGAATCAGTGCTGAATAAACTTATAAGAGAAAGCATCTGAACGGTTAAAATACTTTAGACCCGCCCTGCTTTCAAGATGGCGGATCAAATATAGAAGATCTGTCGTAATTTATTTATCAAATCTAAAAGATCTGGCATACAACTATGCCAAAAGCGTGTCCCAAGACTGCATTGTTTTTGTTTTATTTTTTTTTATAGCTTCACGTGTTATCCCCCATTAAGACACTCCGTTCCCCTATTTCCACCTTTTCGAAGCATTGCAAGTTGAGTGGCGGAACTCAACGCCGCGCTAACCTAATTGCCAGAGCGAAGAAAATGGAAATAGAAAAATCTCTTTTCCCTAAATGAGAATCGAACCCACAAACCGTCGCGTTTACAGGCAGACACTACGCCTCTATGTCACGACGGTCCTCTCTTCTCCTCCATTTTTGTTGTATTTCACAAGTGAATATATATTTTTCGCAGGCAGCCAAGTCGTAGAGAGGCACGGCAACGTGTTCATTATAAACGCGCACGCCGTCAACTTTTACGACGATCACTTCCAAGTGACGGACAGTGATGGCGATAGTGTGGACTACGATTATGAGTTTTAGTTTAGATATGTCTACTGTGAATTATTATATATTATGTTTAATAAGTGTTTTTTTTATAAATATGTAATTATAATTGTGTTTAATATATTTTCAAAATGGCGTCCATGTCACTGTCAGTTAAAAGCTTTCTGCTTGACCGAGTTGCTTAATGATGAAAATAAATTTAAATTATTAAGTAGTTATAATTAAGTTATAGATAATGTTAATGCAATCTTTGTTGTTGTTTTGATTCCTATGATGTTGAATTGTTATCACGTCTCCGGTCGAGAAGACAAATCAAGGAAATGTTTGTGTAGTAGGCTGAAGTTTGCAAAAAATATATATATGTAAAAATTATAACTTAATAAATTAAAAAAATAGGGACCGTTGTCGTCGTGTGTTGCATATGCTTAGAGTCTACCTGTAAACGCGACAGTTTGTCGGTTCGATTCCCACTCGGGGAAGATGAGTTCTTCTATCTCCATTTCTTTCCTCTGGCAACTAGGCAAAGCGCGGCTTTGAGTTCCGCCACTCGACACGCAATGCCTCGAAAAAGGCGGAAAGTGGATTCCTACCATGTGCGGGATAAAGCGTGAAGACCTAAGATAATATAAAAAAGGTTATAAGGCAATGTCATATAATATATACATTTTAATGAATAAATAGTGGTATTTTAGTTAAAAGTTACGTTCAAGTTCATTTAATTTCATTAATTGTAATAATTTAAGTGGAAATAAATATATTTTGCCATATGATCTTTGTATCGAAGTCATTATCCATTTTCAGTCTTAATTATTGCAAGAGTCCATGAGTTGCACGATTTATACTATCTTTATTGAATGAATGACGTTTTCTTTAAATAAAATATTTTTTTAAATATAGTAATTTTTTAAGTAAACTTTGTTAAGACCTTTATACAAAAACCTTAAAAGAACAAAAACGAAAGGGAATACGTACATGTAATATATATATGTAAATTTTGTAAAATAAATTTTATTTTACAAAATTTACATATATATAGGTATTACATGTACGTATTTCAGTTAATTTTTGTCTTTTACTTAAGCAAAGAACATTAAATGTAATTTTTTAAATTACCTACCACTGCGGGGACGGAGAAAGCAGGGACTAAGCAACAGAGTGTCTTAATAATAGGTTCTCACGGTCCCTGCAGTTCCCTCTGCCTACCCTGCCATGTGCGGGATAAAGCGTGAAGGTAAAAAAAACCTACCCCTGTGCGATACAATATATAGAATAGAGAACACACAAAAAATGTGTATGTATAGAAAATTTGACAACATTAATTTTTTCATATATTTTTAAGAAACATATTGAAACCGTTCAAAAGGCAATTTTTTAACAATAAACAATTAATACCCACTCGGGAAAATTTATTTTTCCCGGCTACTCATATGATATAAGTATACAAGTTTAGGGAGTACATACTTTTTACGGCGAGAAATTGAAAAGCTTTAGAAAATATATTGTAGTTAGTGTACAAACTGGAAATAAAAAGAGTATAAGTGAACTTTGCTCGGTTCAAACATTTCTTTCTTCCTCTAGACCTGTATAGATAAAAAATTGCACTACTTATAATCCGGAAATACTTCCAAAAAAGAAGTAGATATTTATATATCTTTAAAGGCGTCCTAATAGACCAAGGCAAGGCTTCAATACAATTGCCAATAAAACATATATAGGTAGAATGCAAAAGTAACACACATCATTCACACCGTTTTCGGCAAAAACGAAGACAAATTCCAACATATTTGACGGATGGGATACACTATTAGGGTCTTATAGGTTCCACTTTTAAGTATCTCGAGTCGAGGCTGGTTTATTTGGAATAGCGAACACTCCCGTGAGGACCTCATGGCGCAGAAGCGCAACGCGACGGTTTCTACGCTCGATCTCCACTCTGAGAAGATGGATTTTACTATTTACATTTCTTCACTCTGGCCGCTAGGGAAAGTGCGGCGTTGAGTTTCTCAATGCCTCGAAAAAGGCGGAAAGTGGGGATGGAGAAAGAAGGGACTAAGTAACGGAGTGTCTTGACACTAGGTTCCTATGGTTCCTGCAGTTCTCTCTGTATACCCTACCATGTGCAGGATAAAGCGTGAAGCTAAAAAAATCTCCTCAGTTTATTCAACGGCCGCAAGCCGAGGTTAGAGTCTAACAGAGGGCGTCCTTAGCGTCAATAACTTTTCTCGAGCAGATATGATAGTGAGTACTATATTTAAGGACATAGTTCTATGTTCTCTCTTCACTCCTTGTCGCCGTCTCATTAGGGCTTACAATAAAACATTTTGAATATTAGTCACTTGTAGAACGACTTACCGCAAGACTAATAATAATAATAAGCCCGCAGGGCAGCTTGTGGCGAGCTGTTGGGGAGTGGCGACCTCACGGACCTGAGTCCTCCAGAGGGGAATTGTAATTTATCCCCCGCCTCTGGCTTGCCTTCACTGGCCGGCAGAGTGGAGCGCAAGAGCTATATGCTCGAAAGGGTGGAAGTGCTCAACCTGCGTAATAACGGGGAAACCCGCTCACGAGCTTCTCGCGATGGTGAAACCGGTGCACACCTCTCGACACCCTTAGCCGACCACGCCGATGTTGCGCCCGAGGCACTACGCCACTTTGTGGGGGCCCATCTAGTGGGAGGCGAGTCACCGTCCGTCGACCTTTCAATTTGAGACTGTTGAAATGGCGGACGTCCGTTAGTCTCATTCAATAGTCCAGTACCCAGTCCATCCAAACTCCATTCCATAGTAACAATTTAGTTTTTCATATCCTCCATAGCTCCTACGCATTATCCGGTGACCATCTCTGGGCAATTACCTATGGTTACTCAGATGTGGATCCCGGGTGATGCGTCACAGTAAAATCTTTTATCTTCTCTAAGGGGCCTCTACGTGTTGGACCTGTGTCCCCATGCAAGCCTTCCAAAGGACCGGGTTCGTTTGAACCCGAGAATTCCAAAAAGAGAAACATAATAATAATAATAACACTTTATTGCACACAAGAAAATGAGAAGAAGAAATACAAATAATACATATTATGTGCAATGGCGGCCTTATCACTACAAGTGATCTCTTACAGGCAACCATTCAATAAAATACAATAAATAAGACTATTGTATTAGCTACTTTTATTTTATATATTTTTTAATCCAGGTAAACAAAGAAAAGCCAAGCCACTCCCACAACAAGATGTCATTGTAACTGGAAAGAGACAAAGGAAAGCGATACGGACAGATGTTCTCATTGATTCTGATGCCGAAGAAGATCCATATGCAACAGATGAATCTGATGAATGGCAACCTGATAGCAGCAGTCAGGATTTCTCTGAAGATTATTTTTAGACATGATTGAAAATATGTTTGAAAATTTTAAAAAATGTTAACTTAAATATTTTGTTTATTATAGAAATTAAAGAACAATATTGTTATTTAAAAGTAAAAAAATAAGTAGTAATATGCTAGAGAATCTTGAGGAATTTCAGAAAGAAAATAGTAAAAAAACAGACAACAAACAAAAAACACAGAAGTCATTAATGTAGACACTTATCATTGAATTATGTAACTGTAGAATTGTTTTAAAGATATTTTGTTTAAGGAGATTAATTCTTTAATTAAAAAGTGCTGCATTGATTTCCAGCACTCAATACTTAATAATAGGAATCACTTACCACTAGGTTCTCTGCTGTATGTGGAATATGTAGTATGAATTAAAAAAACAAGAAATACATATTACTAATTGAATAGAATGTACAATGTGAATAAACATTTTTTTTTTCAGTTTGGTAAAACAAAATGTGACTATGTTCCTTTCATATAACACAATTTTGTAAATAATGTAAATTGAAAAGAAAGTGCCTAACTCATTTTCCTTATCTTACATATTTTTATAATTGTTATAATGAAATAAAATTTAAAAAAATGTACAAATAATTGTGCAACTGATAATAATGTATATTTATTGCTCTATTTTGCTTAACATATTGTACAGTAAAATATTTTGAATATAAACAACTATATTTTTAACCACTCTTTGAACAAATTCAGTCATTATTTTAAAATTGAATACCATTAAGGTTTTATTATAAAGCACTTGATACTACTTGTATTAAAAATTAAGCTTGTAATTTACTATCAATTTTCACAACACAAATATGTATATAAAAATGATTTTATTACTAAGCATTTCTTTAATAATATCCTTCATCGTCAGAATGGTCAACTCCCTCCCACTCAGGTTTTGAAGGTAAAACTAATAAAGTAGGTGGGGCTTCCCCTCCTCGAACCCGTAAGGCATAAACTGCAGTCTCAACTTTAGCCACATTGTTGCGTGTTGTTGACATTTTACGAGCTAACTCTTTACCCATACCAAAGAGGCCTGAAATTATAAACAAAAGTTAAAATTAGTATTTTTTGAAAGAGGTAACATTATATATGTTTATATGTTTATATTTGTTTACAACATTATATATGTTTATATTTGTTTGTGTAAAAAAATGTTTTAGTTATTGGTTTTCATAATAAATCAATTTATAAATTATCTAAGAACACTCTAACCAAACAAATACTTAAATAAATTAAAAGATTTGTTTAGTAATTATTGAACTTGACTGAATCAAAGTTAAAATTATAATTTTTATAATGTATAGTTACCTAAGTAGCCAGTGTAAAGGTCCCTTACAACTTGACAGGCATGGAAACATTCATGGCTATCACCACTAGATATAGAATTTATTGCTTTTCTCATCAACTCCCCCGTCAGATCAGCCAAACCTAGCATATAATCTGTTTGAGGTAACAAAGTTATCACAGTTCTCTCTTCACTCTCATCGTTATTCTTAACAACATGTTGAAATTCTTTTTGAACTTCTGAATATGTTATTATGTCTTTGTTCTGCATTAAAGAACAAAATGTTCTAGCTTCAATATATTCTTGGAATCCAGCTGTAACAGCTCGTGAGTGTAAGTAAGCAGGGCTATTTTCCAGTTCTAAGCCAATACTTTTAATTGGGCCTTTTATTAGTTTTTGGAGACGATCATTAGCTTCTGTTACTGCTTTTGCTGAGGCTTCTTCACTGAAAATATGTTACGAAAATTAGTTAATTAGTAAAATCTGAAGAGAAAGATTTTTTTCATTTAAAAACATAATAATTCAATTTAATTCTTACGTCAATGCAGAATGTAGCAAAAAAATAATTCTTTTGCTTTCTATAGTAATGTCTCTAGAAAGTTTAACAAGTCTTTCGTGCCGGTCTTGGCGATTATTTAATTTTAAGGCAGCACTTTTGAACATAGCTAATACGGGACTATCAGCTGGTAAGGATATAGTCGCTTCTTTTGCAACTTTCGATAACGTTGTATGGCCATGGTTTTGCCTGTTATTACGGTATCTACCTGTTAAAAATATCAAACTGAATTAAATTTATATGCAATTTATCAAATCAAGATTATTACATACCACGTCCAGACATTGTAAAGAAAACTTTAACAAGTTTATATTTATAAACAACTACAACACGTTATCTTCGTGTGTAATTGACGTTGAAATTATAGTTGTCAAATGTCATAGTAAGTTTTTTGTTTCCTTACGAAAGTCTAAGATATACTATCAGACAGCCTAACTTTCTATGGCATCCCAAGAGTCAATAAATGTAGATTTACTTTAGTCCTGTAATGAAGGAAAGAGGATAACAAATGTACGAATGATTTATAAACGTACAGAATAAAGTAAAGATTTCCATAAATACGGCGTATAACACCATATTTATGCTCCATTCACGTCGAGTAAACTAAGACACAAATAGTAATCACAATTAGTTCACTATTGGTATAAAAATGGCATTTTTTTCTTTTTTAATGCATGCAAATCAAGTAAATTTATAGTCTTACAAAACTGTTTGCATCTGATATATAATCTGTAAGAAAGTAGGCGTTTTGCTCTGAGTTTCACAATTCACTTTCAGTTTCTGTTTCAGTTGTCAAGTTGACTGCGCGAATTAAACTTGTAGGTGGTTATTCCCTTAGTAAACAATTATTTCCTATTTATTTCTTGTAATACTTAAATATATTAATGTAATTACTTTTTTAAATATAAACTATTTTTTCCAGGAATTCGTGTTGACTGCCCAGAGTCCACGAATTCGTTTGTAGCTTCCACTCCCTAAAGTTATTTATCAAGATTTGTTTATCAGGTGAGTGTGACTAATGTTGAATTCTACTTTATTTTATACTTAACACAATTTACGTTTTACCGCAAAATATTGCTTATTTGTTCTAAATACTTTATTTTCATAAATTTTAGATATCGAAAATGTCTCAAACGCTAACGTTCGGTGACTCATGCGCCCCGATAACTTGTCATGCGTGGAATAAGGAGAGAAATCGTGAGTAATAAATTGTTATTAATCAGTACATTTGAAATTTAATAATTATTATTGTGTAAAAGTTAACGTAAAACACATTCTAACTTTTAATAAAATATTCATATTTATATATATTCTTAGATTTCACTTGGTATATTCAAATTTAGATATCTTATGAAGGTGTCATAAAACAATATTTTAGTATTATGTTTTCAAGATTATAAGTGGCTTGAATATTTATATGTTATAACATTCACATTTTTTTTTTTTTTTTTTTTTTTTTTTTAGCTTCACGCTTTATCCCGCACATGGCAGGGTAGGCAGAGGGAACTGCAGGAACCATACAAACCTAGTGTTAAGACACTCCGTTACTTAATCCCTGCTTACTCCGTCCCCACTCACATTTTTTCACATTTTTTATTACAGAAATAGCCTTTTCTCCTAACAACAACGAAGTCCACATATATCAAAAAGATGGAAGTGAGTGGAAGCAGACCAACAACCTTGTCGAGCACGACATGAGAGTCATGGGCATAGACTGGGCTCCGAACACTAATAGAATTGTGACTTGTTCAGTTGACCGCAATGCCTACGTCTGGACGCAGGATGAAGATGGAAAGTGGAATACAACTCTAGTATTGCTACGTATTAATAGAGCCGCAACTTGTGTTAAATGGTCTCCCATTGAGAACAAATTTGCAGTTGGCTCTGGAGCTAGATTGATATCTATATGCTATTTTGAGAAAGAAAATAATTGGTGGGTGTCTAAGCACATAAAAAAGCCTATTCGTTCTACAATAACCACTCTGGATTGGCATCCTAATAATATTCTTTTGGTTGCTGGTTCAACTGATTTTAAAGTGCGTGTTTTCTCCGCTTATATTAAAGATATTGAAGACCAGCCAGGCCCTAATGTGTGGGGATCTAAACTACCTCTCGGGCAATTACTAGCAGAGTTTCCCTCAACTGGTAGTGGCTGGGTGCATAGTGTTTCTTTTTCTGCTAGCGGAAATAAAGTAGCGTGGGTAGGTCATGATAGTTCTATCAATGTTGCCGACGCAGCACAAGGCAAGACTGTTTTTAAAACTAAGACTGAATATCTGCCATTTTTGGGCTGCATTTGGATTTCAGACAACTACCTCATTGTGGCAGGCCATAGCTGCATTCCATTGCTTTACTCCCACGAAGGAGATGAAATTAAGTTTATTGCCAAATTAGATAATACTCAGAGGAAGGAGTCGGGTGGATTGTCTGCTATGAAGAAGTTCCAGTCTCTGGACCGTCAAGCTCGCATTGAGACAAATGACACCTTCTTGGATTCCATTCATCAGAATGCTATAACTTGCATTAGCCTGTACAAAGGAACGAAAGCCGATGCAGTCAAGTTTAGCACATCAGGTTTAGACGGCCAGCTAGTCATATGGGATCTTGTAACCCTGGAAAAAGCTTTTGATGGTCTCAAAATATTTTAAAAGGAAAGACAACATAAATTTATTATTATATTTATTTATAAGTGATAATATAGTAAGTTTGCTAGCGAGTCCTGAGATCACTCAATAAGATTAAGGAAACCTGTGAAAAACATCAAAATCACAGTTCAATCAGTCTAGCGAGAAAGAAAAAACAAGCTTTAACAGCCCACATGTAGCGGGATAGCGGAGAAAAGATAGTGTTAACACACTCCGTTCCCCACCCTAGGAAATACAAGCAGTGAGTGATATCAGCTCGACATCGTAAAAACTTCAAATATACACAATAAACTATAATTATTAAATAGTTACAACATCTATGTTTTATACAATTTAAATTTTAACTTCAATAATAATCAAATAATTTATATAATATTATAATAAATATTGACAACTACGCACTATGTAATAATAGATCACTTTTAATACTACTGAAGTACTGTCATTAAATTTAAATAAAACAAATCAAACGCGTTTTTTTTTATTGGGACAAGCCTTATTAAATACATATTATGTATATATATAACTAACCCGGCTCGTCGTGACGTCACACTTCCCTACACTATAAGGCCATTCGTTTTAAGTGCCAGTGAGACTCGATTATCCAAAATTATTTGTATCTATATAGATAACTAAAAAAAAGAATTTAATGCAGTAAAGATAAATATATATTTTTAAATAATCATAATAAAATAAATTTATAAGAGTTTAGTTAGTTTAAAGACAGTACTAATAAAAATATTATATCACGAGTATCCGAACGTTTTAATAAAAATAATTTCGTACAATCGGGTCTCGGCTGCTATTACTAATTTATTGCGTGTTGTTGACAATGTTGAAGACGGGTCCGATGCGTATGAAGACGCGCCGCAACACCGACCGCAGCTCCGGCTTCAGGTCGAAGCAGGTGATCTCGCACAGCACCGGGTAGTAGCTCGACACGTGCGCTGCAAACTGGAATATAAATTACTTACATTAGTTTACGTGTTAGGGAAAATTGATTTTTTAATGTTTTCCTTGTGGAGAAGTTACGTTTTAAGGACGTTTTTTTAAATAAGTATGATTTAAAAGTAAAATGAAAATAAACATTTTTTTTAGCTTATTGCTTTATCCCGCTTATAGCAGGCTAGGCAGAGGGAACTGAAGGAATCGCGGGAACCTAGTGTTAAGACACCCCGTTTTCCGTCATTTCGAGGCATTGCGTGTTAAGTGTCGGAACTCAACGCTAAGCTTGCCTAGTTGCTAGAGCCAAGAAAATGGAAATAATAAATTCCTGATCATCCCCTAGTGGGAACTTAACCCACAAACCGTCGCGGTTACAGGTAGGCGCTGCGCCTCTGCGCTACGATGGTCCTCGAAAAAATCCAAAATCGTCTAATTTTGTTACACATTTCTATACACTTACAAAATCCTATATATTAAAGCAGTAAACTACATGGGGATCCCACGATCAAATGAAAATAACCAAGAGCTTTATATACGACATGTAAGTGACCGAGTAAGAGCGCGAGGCAACTCTGGCAAGTATAAGGTACAAATAGTTCTTTAATAACAGTCTGACAGTTCTTGAGTTCAGGGCTTAACGACAAACCAACACTGGCTTTACAATACTGAGCATGAAGCACTGATGCTGTGAGACACATCCAGGAGTTGGAACACGGAGGTCATCTTTGTATAAAGATTATTATTGGTATAAACCGCTCCTATACAAATTTAAATGTATAAAATGTTTTTCGTCTACAAATTAATGACATTAAATTTGTGAGGTATATTAAAAAATGTTTACACAACTTTTACATTAACGACGTATCGGTATCAATCATTTATTTTTCTAATTTCCTGTACAATTATTTTTAGATATATTTTTAAAATACTTAATGTACTGACAAATTAGAAACAAATTAATATACATATGTAGATATTGTTTAAGAAAATTTAAAAACACTGACTAATTCGATATCCATAATTTGAAATCGAACATTATTTACATAATATAAAGTTGCTTCAAAGTAAAATAGGTAAATATTCTTAACGTAACGAATTTTAATTGGGTTTAAATTAATAGAGTAATCTGAGACCAATGCATACGTATAATACATACATTAGTACAAAACAGCGAAGCCATTCACAATCTAAATTATAATATAATAAATAACTGCAAAGTTATCATGAAAATATCACAATCAATAAATAACAATTAACAGTATCTATTTTAAAGTGTAATTTTCTAATATGTTTAAGTAATTTTGTAATATCTTATCAGTAAGATGGCATACTTATAAGCCGCTAAGGTACATTAGCCTAAGTAATATATGAGTAAGTTGTTTAATATGTAAAGAGTATAACAACGTTGGATCGAACGGTGAATCCGTATTGTGGTTGAAATTGTATACACATTGATATTTTATTGACACAACCGATATTATATTATGAGCGATAAGCTAGGGTTTTATTTAGATTACTTATTTTCTTTCCATACAAAAAAAGTGGGGAAGTTTAAATTTAAGATGGACAAAAAGTCGAGAATAGAGTGTTTTTACACTAGGTTCTCTCTGCCTATTCTGGATTAAAAAAAATGAAAGAAAATTTAAATATAGATTCTAACGATATAAATCAACTGAAAACTGTCAAATATTATAGACTATACGAGATAGAAGTATTATAATAAAAATTCTTATTCATTTCATTATTATTCTGAAAAAAAAAAACTGTATAGCATTGATAAATCAAAAAATAAGGTCATAGCCTCGGTTTAAGCCGCAAAAAAATTTAATTGTAAAAAATTTTAGTTAAATTTATCTCTCTCACAAATATGTACTTAAACAATAAAAATATAATATTCTTTATTGCACTAATATACATGGGTAAAGTTAGAATATTACAGTAAATTTAGTACACAAAGGTGGACTTATCTCTATAAGAGATCTCTTCCAGCCAATCTGTGGTTGTGGATGAGTGGCAACTAACGGGTGAAGCAAGTGCAATTTAAAGAAATACAAATAAGTATAATTATATATACATATACATACATATACAAATTTATATAAATACGTATAATACGAACAAATAGATATACATACATAATATATATACATACACAATTAACACGTATAAATACACATATATACATATATTCAAATACATACACATATACATATTCATAAATATATGCAGTTGATTAAATTAAAACCACCATCCAAAGTCAATCTGGTGCATTTAAATTTGTGAGTAGATATTTTTTTAATTGAGATACTAATAATAATACAAATAAAGAAATACTCACTCTTTCATCAGGCATTTTCAATATTCTCGTCAGGATGAGTAGTAGTATCGAGGTCCACGCGTCCCTGTGTGCTTCGTTTGTTAAAGAGCCATAATATTCCAGCGCTTCACAAGATATCGTTATTAGGCTCTTCTGTACCGCCGGCCAGTGACTTCTCCTGGCTTCGTCGCTATACATTTTGAATAGTATTCTAAGAACGCACGCTAACGATTGAGTTTCCTGTTTCAACATGTTAGGTTTGACTGATCCCTTGAAATTGGCTTTCCATAGGACGTTGCGTTGCGCGTTGTTCGTGTTAAACGTTTTGGCGAACCGATGACTGCACATCAAGCACTCCACGAGTCGCAGCATGTGAGGTGAGCTTAGAAGCCTATACATGCCTTGTTCTTCACGCTGACATTCCTGCTCGGTTCCAGGAGTTCCACCAGTTAGCTCAGCAGCAGCTAGGGCTAAGGTTTCGGCGTCTTCTTTCCGTGACGTGGCAGGGTAGAAGACAATGTTGTCAATCGTTTGTATAAGTTCCAACTGTACCACACACTTAATCAAAAGGCTGTTAAATACTCGATTAGATGATTTGATCTCATCTCCTCCTTGTGGCTTCTTTAAAATACCGTGACGGACGTGGGGCGTGTCGCCATCCTCGTTTTCTTCAGGTTTCCAGGTAAGTAGCGTTGTTGGTAAAGTGCTGTTAAAAATATCCAACATAATTTGGCAGGTTTTGCTCCAAGTTTCCTCTTCGAATTTTGTTCCGTTCGATATGACTAGATTTTCTAAACAATTTGTACCAGATCTTGCCAACTGTTCATTGTCTTGCTGCACACACCAGTGGAGTTGAGCGTACAGCTGCTCGAGTAAGAGGGAGCCAAGAATGTCAAAGTATTGCGTAAAGACATCTACAATAGCATACAACGCGTGGTTGCACGTCGTAGTCATCCATTCATTTTTCTCTAGCTGATGTTCAGGTAGTTTCATAATGTCAAAAATCCTAAATAATATATTGAATAAATCTCTCCACCAATGAGGACGGAATGAATCGCCGTGAGTTTTAATGATCTCAAAGAGTACAGTCAATCCTCTCGTACGGACATCAAGTTTACATCGGCTTACGACACAAGACAGCGAGAATAGGAGTGGAAACCATCCCCGCAACCACACCCTGTCAACTTCCGGCGCACCTGGTTCCCCCTCCAAACCCGCGTGTTCCGCAAACAATTGAGGCGAGGTTCCCACAGCTGTTGCACACGACCTTACTAATCTTATTGCTTCCATAGACGTATCAGGGAATTTAGCATTGCAGGCAAATTCCGATAAACATTTTACGGCATCTTGGAATGAGTCTATCATAGCTGAGAATTGCTTTTCATATAATTCTGTTATAATTTTACCTGTGGTTTGGAATGCTAGGTCGACGATCGCTTCATCTTGATCGCTTGCAGGCTAAATGGAATACTGAGAATATGTTTTTCCAGCCAGACTTAATGTTAGGCGCTTGTGAATTTACCATTTGGGCTATACACCTCACGACCATATCTCTTATAGTCGGCGAACTATTCTTCTTCATAATATGTTCAAATGGCCGCAAAAAGTCTTTTTGGAATTTGAAATTAGCAAACTCTCCCTTTCTCTATAAATTTCATGGAGAGTTGCCGCAACGAATCCACAGCGAAGAATGCAATATCCTCGTTGGCGCTGCAACCTACTTTATTGAAATGGTCGCCGAGTACTTGCCAAATTCGAGACCACTGCAGTCTGATACGGCCCATGTTGTAATACGATATTTCTACTATTTTTTGAAGAGAAAACATTCTTGGATTAGTCGGGTGACTCAGTTCATCTAGCGACACCTGACAGAGGGCTTTTACGAATTCAACAATCGCGTTACCATCAAGCCTTGTCGATCCGGTAAAGATTCTATCCACAGCGACTACTACGCTCTGTGAACTCGTTTCTCCAATATGCTCCTTTACACTAGGATCTAAGGCTAATAGACTGAATTTCAACGAATCCGGTTGAGGCTTGATTCCTGAACCAGAGAGAAACTGTGGTCGTACTCCAGTTCCAATGAGCTGCGCTAATTCTAATTGCGAAATACACTTTACTACATCTAACCAACTAGATCCTAAGTAGTTGCCATCAGTATGCGCAACAGTTATCAAGGTTTTTATTGTATCGATATTCTTAGCTTTCATTTCTGTAATAGGTGAATTCGCTGTTAGGAGCGTGAATCTTGCTAGGGCTTGTACGTAAGCATCTCTTTCAAGTGACATATGGAAAATGCAGGCAATGCGAATCGCACATCTGATGCCGTCTAAGCAAAGTGAAGCTATTTCGGGATCATCGCAATCTTGGAGACCAACTGAGAAAGCAGCGAGGAACGGTGTCCAAGCCATTTTAAACATAGGTCGTACGTGCTCTACGTGTTTGGCTGTTGTGAACTGCGTCTGCACATGTGACACGGATTCCATCAAATTTTTAGCCGCAGTCGATATTTGTTCCATCTCCATGTTCCAAATCAATTTGCGTTTTTTCTCATTAGCGATCATATGTTTGCCAGGCTTAGACGTGTTCTTCATTTTTATCTCATGGCCGGCTATTTCATCGTAGATCTGCGATAAATACTCGCGCGGGAGGTCGTTATTATCACTTATACCACTATTTAGTTTAATATACTGTTCTTTCGTCATTTTATTTTTTACTTGCGGCGAGTGCAAATCAGTTGTAAGCATTATTATGGAGAAAGCCAAGACGTAAACAGTATCAGCACTAGTGAACAGTGTGTTAGTTGGATTGCATTCACAATAGCGAGCCGCAAATTTTTCCATCAGTCTGTCAATTTTCTGCGCCTCACCCGGCAACCTGAAGCCCTCCAGGAAATATCGTAAAGCAGCGACAATATCCATGTTTGAAAAGTTCATAGAATCTACATACGCGTACATAACTTCTTTGGAATGATCGTCATTTTCACCTAAATATTCTCCAATAAATATTTTATCTATTCTTTCATCAGTCAACAACCATTCGGCAATTTCCTTAGTAGATGTTCCAAGTAAGCCCTGTTCTTGCAAGAATGTGACACCTTTCTTGGGTTTTCTGTTAAAGAGATCAATACCAGTTTCCCACACCTCCTTTTGCTGCTTCAAAACTTCAAATTGTTCCGGCGAATCTAGTGTTTCTCTATTGCCAATATTACTGGATCCCGTAGACACTAAACTAAGACTAGATCCGCCGTGTGACTTTATGCTTTGCCTATCTGTATCTTCCTTGACAGGTCTTTCTCCCAGAGTGGTTTGCATATTGGGGTTTATGTAAAGCTCTTTACTCCATTCTACCATACATTTCAATATTGATACAAGACATTCAAGTCCACGGATCCTCATAGATTTCTCTTGATTTGGTGTTGCGCCTAGTTCTAACGCCTGTCTGCCTTGCGCGATCTTAGACACATCATTCACTAATCTCTGAAAGAGGTTAGCGGCTGAGAGATCGCAATCGTAATTAACGTAAATATCTACAACACTTTGGGCATCTCCGCATATTCTCGTCAAAGCTTGAATCACCATCCATTTATGTTCAAATGTGGAACTGGAAGTTTCCAATATATTCATAAAAATTTCTTTAAAGAATACTTCAATCTGTTTTTTTAGGTGAACTTTGAAATTTTGCAATAAAGCCAAGAAAATTGCAAGAGAAAGTTCAAAGACTTCAGGTACAGAGCTCACACCGTTCTTGGACAAGGCAACACACAAATATTGCTTTATGGCTGTTATAAACATTTCATTATTTCTAAACACAGGTCCTGCATTTTGAAGGATAGATAGAAGTAAATGTAAAGATAGTATTTTTGATCGAAGTTCATGTGACTTAGGATCTGGCGTTCCATCAGGCAGAGGTTTCATTGAAAGTTTGCATAAAGCTCGGAAAACAAGGAAAGCATCTTTCTGTAAGACATGAGTAAACTTAGCTGTAACAGAATTATCATTTTCTGATGCCACATCAACACTCTCCTGTGAAGGAATCCTGGTCATTGTTGTGTCAACATTCACTTGTCCATTACTCTCTTGTGAAATACTACCACTGTCTTGAAAGTCTATTGGGTTTTCATTATTTTCTGGACCATTCTGACTCACTTCTGCAGCAGATTTTTTTGAAGCAATACTGATAGCATTGTCTATTACTGAGTCCACTATTTGTTTTGCAATCATTTTTGCCTCTAACACTTCATCAACTTCTTCTTCATTTGGTGTTGCTTCTTTATGGCTTTCTTTAACTTGAGCTTCTTCTGTAGGTATATTACCATTCGGAATTTTATGACTTTCAGGTGCTAGACTATTTGTAGATTCAGATTCCAGTGCTTGGTTTTCCATTTTAGTAAATATCACATTAAGCATCTGTGTGAGAGTTGCTCTGGCGGTAGTTTGGTTGATTAGATTTTTACTAGCAAGGTAAATATTATAACAGGTACGGACAGCGAGGAGAACAGTTCCTTCGTGGACTTCAACATGTTGACTTGTTATCACAGTTAGGAGGGCTTTGATTATTTGGAGTTGAACTCCTTCATCAGTTTGGGGACCATTGAAACAGCTACAAATTGTTTCAACAATTCTATCGATTAAAAGTTTTCTTGGTGTAGTAGAATCAGGAATGTTTCCAGTCAAGTGGCCATAGGCTATTAATTTTTGGAGACAGTCAAGGGCAGTCACGACTATCCTGGAGGCTTTGCTCTGGCAGGCCAGTTCAAATGGGAGGAAATATTTTTCTGCTGTAATAATGTTTGATGAGTCATTCTTAGGTAAAGGGAGAGTGCCTGAAGTTGGACTTTCTGTTGTTTCTGATTGGCCTCCATCTTTTAGTTCTGCTTTTATTTCCTCTGAAAGAAAATATGTTTGTTATAAATTCAGATATTATCAATTTTTTTAATTAATATTTACTTAACTGATACTGCAATTACTTTACTATTATATGAATTATCCTTTTTTTTTGCGTTGTTGAAAATTAAACTTTAAGGAATTACAATGTTATGCTTCACTGAGAGAATTGAAAGTGAATTATGAATGACCACTAGAACACAATTATTATGCAAAATAACGTCAATAATATGAAGACATCCCCTCCATTCAAATCTCAAGGTCACAAAAGCTGTCGCCAGTTCAAATTAACATTAACAATTTCAACATATTTAATATAATTAAATTAGCAAAATTATGACACCAAATTAAAAAACACGCAATGTTATCTTTTATGGAATATGACAAGATGGCCTTACCTAGGGCTACTTCGCAAGACTTTTTTAACTGACTGTGATAGGACCTTTTAATATCCTTATCAGCTAATATTTTTTCTAATGCTCTGACTATAAACATTTCTTTAGTTTTAAGATTGGTTTGCATCGTTAGTTTATGTTTTAATCAATCCATTCGATCCAATAGGAATCGACTTATGTGCGCGCTGGTTTCGTACTCATTTATGGTCATTTATACTTGGGCACCGGTGTATTTTATCCTTTAATTAAGCTGCACTTCTACCAAATATACAAATATAACATCACAAAACTTTATGCAACTAATGATTTACGTGAATTCATTTCAGCGAAACGGGGATCTTTCTACTCACACCTCATCACAAACATGTCAATTATAAAAATGCGTTCACGAATAAATACATGAAAAAGTTATTGCTGTCATACGTGACTATAATATTTTTATATTATATTAGTTAATTAATTTTATTAGAATAAGCAAAGGAAAAATAATTTCTTTATCTATTAGTCTATATATATATATATATATATATATATATATATATATATATATATATATATATATATATATATATATATATATATATATATATATATATATATATATATATATATATATATATATATATATATATATATATATATATATATATATATATATATATATATATATATATATATTTATTAAATGGCGTCATAGTTGTTTCATTTAAAATATATCACTCAAAATAATCAATCAATTTTACAATTTAAAATATAACTTTACATTATATAAAATTTAAATTTAAATAATATAAAATTATTGCCTAATATATAACCATACACTAATAATACATATCAAATAAAAATATTAATAAATTATTGTATTATTTTTTTATCTATAGACTTCAAATTTCTCATTTATTTCTTACCTGTAGTAGCCCCGCTCTTTTGACAAAAATAATAGTTTGCAAGTATATTTTCAAATAGTGATCCTTTTCCTTTTATCTTATTTTGTAAATAACCAACAAAATTGCTTCCACAATGACTGTAACCCGGGTGGCGGAGTCCCGCACTGAATTTAAATTAAAGAGTCTCCCTGAAGACGCTATATCCAGTGTAAAGTTCGCACCGAAATCAAATCAATTTCTATTAGTTTCTTCTTGGGACTGTTCTGTTAGATTGTATGATGTGACGGCGAATATTGAAAGACACAAATACAATCATGAACTGCCTGTACTTGACGTTTGCTTTAGAGTAAGTTTGTTTACATATAAATATTTATAACCTCTTGAATTATTTATCGCAATGTCTTCAAAATTATATATAAAGTACAAATTATAATTATTTATGAACAATAATGAATGTTTAATTAATAAACTCTATACTATTATTTTACAGGATGCCGTCCATTCATATAGCGGTGGTTTGGACCAAACTCTTAAGATGTTTGACTTAAATGCTAATAGTGAAACTATTTTGGGTGAACATAAAGGCGCGATACGATGTGTAGAATTCGCCAATGAAGTAAATGCTGTATTGACTGGTAGTTGGGATGGAACTGTGAAAATGTGGGACAGCAGAGTACCTAACTGTGTTGGTACCTATAATCAGGGAAATGAAAGGGTACATTAAATTATTTTAATCACTTTATAATATTTTACAACATGAAAAATATATAAATAACAAGTCTATTAAATTTCTTGTCATCTTTTGTATAGTAATCATATTTTTGCATGACATAAGTTTTGTTGACAATTAAAAATAAATCATTTTGCTCTATGTTGAATACAGTAACTCATATTTATAAATGTTGTCAAGTAATAGTCTATTTAAGGAATATTAAATATTACATTGCTAAGTTACTTTACTTGCCAATTTATTTCAGGTTTATACAATGAGTATAGTAGGTGAAAAATTTGTAGTAGGTACCTCAGGACGTAAAATATTTGTCTGGGATGTGCGTAACATGGGCCATGTCAATCAAAGGAGAGAATCTTCTCTTAAATACCAAACAAGATGTATTAGAGTGTTTCCAAATAAGCAAGGTTATGTCCTCAGTTCAATAGAGGGTAGAGTGGCTGTTGAATATTTAGACAGCAACCCTGAAGTTCAGAAAAAGAAATATGCATTCAAATGTCACAGAATTAAAGATGGTGGTAAGATCTTTTAAAATTATTCCAATTTCCTAATTATTATAAATAAAATTATGTTACCTGAAATTAATATGTGAAGTTTAAATTTAAGTTTTCTTTAATTAATGCTTTTTTATTATTACTTATATTGTTTAAGTTTAAAAGCTACTGTTATATAAATATATTTTCAGGCTTAGAAAAAATATATCCAGTGAATGCAATAAGTTTTCATTCTATGTATAACACATTTGCGACGGGCGGATCTGATGGCTATGTTAATATATGGGACGGCTTCAATAAGAAGAGGCTTTGTCAGTTCCATAGGTATGAATTACAAATAATAGTTATAATTAACAATTATATATTAATTTCTTATAATAACTTAAGAAACATCTAACTTTAGTAAATAATATCTAATATTGGTTTTGATATTGTTAATTGTAACAATATAATGTTTTAAGGATGTCATCTTGTACTTCAACAACTTTTGATTTTGAGAATTGTATTATAATTTTTTCCTAATATATAAATAAGGGGCCGTTCAAGTATTATTATATTATAAGTAGATTTAATACAATTATTTACCCTCCAATCCCCCTTGTCAGCAAAACAAGCAAAATTCTTACCCTCTCCCCCCATGCTTATGTAAACATTCTTAAATTATCATACTGTTTTTATTTTAATATAATTATTATGTTATAAAATGATTTGTGAATGAAATTGACCATTCAAATATAAAAATTAATAACTACCGATGATGTAATCATCATTTAGACTCCCCTACCCCATGTTATCCAAAATAAACAAACCAAAAGACCCTCCTGCTCTCTAGTAGCGCTCATATAATACTTGAATTGACCTGAAGTTATAACCAAAATCTAAACCTAAATATTTTATACAATTTCTTATCTGTAAATGAGTACTTTTTGTATTCAACAGGTACAATACAGCAGTATCGTCACTAAGTTTCTCCCACGACGGTTCAGCTCTTGCCATCGCATGTTCCCAACTAGATGAGACCCAGTCCGATGAACCCAAGCCTGAAGACACTATATACATAAGATATGTCACAGATCAAGAAACGAAACCTAAATGAGTGAATATGTAATGGCTTTATAGTGACATGCTTGTGTTATGTTTTGATTAATAGTGATGTGCTAGTTTTTTAAAAAAAGGTGTAGTGATGGTGTTTTAAAAAAAGTTCTGTGAATTTTGTATTAATTTGTGATTTTCATGTTGAAAAGTAAAATTGAAATTGTTTTCTTGTGGATTGTTTCTATTTGTTTGGAGTTATTTGATAGTAAAATAGTAAAATCTCTTAATTTATGTATAATTTGAAAATGTTTTTAATTGCAATATAAACATAAACATAGCTTCACGCTCTATCCCTAGCGGGGTAGTCAGAGAGAACGGAGGGCCAAATGCTGTCTCTGCATACCTCTTTCGACTCGTCTGTCAATAACCTACCATTTAAACACTGTCATTAAGCTACTATTAAATTACCATATAAATATATATAATTTGTCTCTAATACGGCTGCTTATGTAATGTTTTGGTTGATTATTTAAAAAAATCCTTTTTTACTCACTAACTATTGATTGTATGATGATATTGAAAAGTGATATAAAGAAAATATCACTATAAAGCCATTTTGATGATTAAAGCAAAGTATAGTTTATAAGTAATGGATATGAATATTTGAAATAAATGCTTAAGTTTTATATTTTGTTTTATTTTATTTTTTGAAACCTATTTAAGTAAGTAATATGAAATATAATATATTTGTGTGAATTTTGTGGGAAAATATTATAATTAATATAAATCTGAAGGATGTGGAATGTTTGTATGCATGTATATGCAGCAGCTTCAGTAACTAAAAACCCAAAAAAATCAATTTGATAAAATTGTGTCTATTTCAAAAAAGAATGTCTAAATTTTCTTACTACTCTATAATTACTTAGTGTATTATTTAAAACACAACTTATTTTTTTTAGCTTCACACTTTATTTCGCTCATAGCAGGGTATGGAGAGGGTACCACAGGAACCTTGGGAACTTAGAGCTTACACATTAATAAATCCCCTCAAGTGGGAATCGAACCCACAAACCGTCGAATTTATACACCCTCCGTTACCACGATATCAAAGCCTAAGGTATCAAGTTAACTTGTATGTCACACACATTAAAAAGGACTAGCATTTGAAAATATGATCAATATTTACATAAAAGCTTTTCATAGCAAAGAGCCTCTAAGCCATAATGTCTGTACACTAAAGGTAGAATAGTACGTTGAAAGCTACTAAAACGAAATTTGCAAACCACATATGAACATTAAAACGTTCGTATTTTCTAATTAACACATCTCACAAACCAAGCGCACTATTAAAAAGTGCTAGAGATATATCTAAACTAATAAAGCTTTTTCTCTGTACCGTATTACCATAGACATAAAAGCTATTTTTACATATTTCGGTAAGCTCATAATTTTGCCAGTTATTAAGCTCTGGTCGAACTAAATTAGCAAACAATATTTGTTTGAGACCACCTAAACTCTAAAGCTTTCTAAGAATCGTTACTATTCAGTATTGAAGATATTTGCGATGCGTTCTCTTGTGGTAATTTAGTTGGAGGTAGTTATAAATAAGGCGATAAGGAAGTAATTCTGTTTAATTTTATAGATAACTTATACTCGTTCAAATTAAACTTTGCTAATCGTGTTGTTGCTAATTGAGTTAGAAGTGGAAATAAAAGAATTAATAAATTAATACTTAATAATATTTAGGAACAAAATAAATAATAGCTACTTCATCTGATTTCTCAAATAAGAGTTTTGACAAACAAAATGATAACAATACGGTATCGATTTTTATTTAAACGGTAATATCGATTTTTGTTGAACTACTGTCAAGTTTACGTCATTTTTCAACGTAATTTGTTTCTAGACCAATCAAGTTATTTTTTACAATGAATACAAGACTATTCCAAAGATTCCCAAGATAGATCGCGTTATTGTCGTAGGGAAATAAAGACGTCACAGCGTAAAAAAATTTGGGAACCCATGTACTGCTCAATCATTGAACCACGCGGAATTTGAACCCATTATCATAACATTAAGCCTTCTATCATTACATTAACCTAGTATCATTATGTGAGCACTGAGTCAAGCCAAAAGTAATGAAAATTTTTTTTTCGGTTAGAATTGTTTGAAGACGCCGAGCGAATCGTAAAATGAAGTGTGCTCGTAGGTGTGGAAGCAATTGCTACTGGTTATATGGTACTCGTAAGTCGTGCGGGTGTTATGACTTATTTATTACTACCAGTAACTTTTGTCTCGATCTTTGTTCTACAATATAATTAAAATGTAAAAATATAAATTTGTATTTCAGCAATAGAAATTAATAAGCCCGGACGTCCAAGGAAGCGATGTCAGAATGCCGTGTTGCAGGACATGAGAGCCAAGTAATTTTGCCACTGAGGAGGTAGAAGAACAATCCAGTAGGGTAGACTCAGTTGAAAAGCAGATTCTGACGAAAGCGACCGGAAGTAATACCAGGCAGAAGAAAAATAAGATATAAAAATATTAATTTAAGTCATCGATAAGAACATTTGCTTACTGTAATAATTAAGGCGTTGTATAAATTTATAGAATCATGTTAGTGCTTTGTAGTACCTGTACTATTTAACTTACTGCATACTCAAAGTGAGGTACGTAACGTTTAGAGTACAATCATTAACTAAATCTTGAATTATACCCGGCTGTAAAACGATGTTTATCGATATTATGTAGAATCAAAACAGTAATTTGATTTTGATCATACTTCTAATTAAGTAACGCAATTAACCGATTAGTTGATACACTGAAGAAACCTAGTGTTAAGACACTCCGTTCCCCTCTTTCTATTTTTTTTAAGGCTATCTTTTGCTAAACCGGTCGTAGGGTAAATAATAATCCTTGACTAATTATATCAAGCCGGTTATTTTTCATTTTAAGTAGAAATTTCAGATTCATAACGCCTTTAATTTGTTTAAAAAAATCATCTTGTAAATTTTCGTAATATGAAAGAATTTGAATTTTTATTATAGTACCTGTTAAAAGTATAAGAATCACTAATGTTAAGTAGGTTAAATTATTATTTAAATACCATTAAAAGGATTAAGAGCTACGCTTGCAGCAGACCATGATAAATGGAAAGAAATCGAGGAGATCTATGTCAGAATACTATATATGTTGATAGTCAGTTATATAAAGTTATAGTTTTTATCAAATTAAGTATTTAATTTTAGTTAGCTTAGTTAGCCTAGAAAGAAAGTGAGAAAGGGGGAACGGAGTTACCACGGTTTGTGCAGATCTCTCTGGCTACCCTGCTATGGGCGGGTGAAAGCATATTTATAATTATCGTTAAATACATATTGTAAATAGCGCGATGTTAAGTTTCGCCACTCAACACGTAATGTCTCAAAATTGGGCGTAGAGTGAGAAACGGAGTGTCTCAACCCTAGGTTCCTTTGGTGTACCTTGATATATGCACGAAATAGCGCAGCACATTGTTTTTTATGTAATCAGATATTTGTTTTTGTACAATTATTGTTTTGATTTTAATGAGGTAGCAAAAAGCTAATTTCCCGTCACTAAAATCTATTGTGCTATCTCCTCAACCTATACTACTACTCTCCACAGGTCCACACTCTCTATACTACAAACACTCTGTAGTACTAATAATCTAAAGGTTTCTGATTAATTATTGGAACTATTTCCGAATGGGCAGCACTGGTTATTTTTAAAATGGGAACAACCTTACTTATAGGTAGTATATGTGCAGGTATACTACCTATGTATAATAATAATAAAATTGTTGAAAAATATAATATAAAAAGGTATACAGGATAACCCAATAAGTGACAGGCACTGGGCGCGGTCGCGGCGATGCGCGAGAACCTTACGGTACATGAGATTTATTTGTCTTTCCATTTAATTCGAGTGAGGTCACATCGCGTCAGGTCCGGGTTGAGCGTAAGCGACTGTCAACTCAATATTTGTAAGATATTTTATTGAAATGTCAATTTCTTACATTCATATTAATATTTTTTGTTTTTGTGTTACAGATAAGGTATACAAGACACGCGTTTTATTCTCCAAAATAGAATATAAACAAATGTGGTTAACTATAGGAGAATCGATATACCTTTAGCTTTAAAATGGCACACTTACTTACGGTTGGTTTCCAATACTAGTAAAATTTTAGAAATTCCCTCCAAACGGATCTTTAAGATCAAAGTAATTTGATATGATGGGATAGAGTCACTGAAAGATTTGGCTACGTCGATAAATATAATATAGAGGCAGTCGGGTAAAGCTGTTAGACCCTAGTGCAAGAGTACACAGAAACCTAAAAACCACTGAACATGAGAAGAAGGCTAGTTAAAAAATCTATACAAAATTATTTCTCAATTTAAAAATCAGCTCCTAATTATAATATTATGACTCGTATGAAATACAGTATAAAATTTCTGAGGATAGTTTTATTTCGCCATTCATACCAAATATTTTCCTTTAAACTAGGGGCCTAAATTGCGTAAAGCTTAGAGAACTTACAGTGATGTAACTGGAAACATGTGGTTCCATATAAATGTCCATAAAGATTATAATTTTAAAATTAAGAAGTAGCTAAGTCTTACCGTATAGGATATGTTTGTTGTTATTTTCCCGCAGCCGAAGTAGGAAGTGTTTGTTTAAAATTATAACCAATTTAGACAGAGGTAAAAATGGACCTTAAACAGTGGAGGTGTGGAAGACTCTATACTTTTGTCGTAGTTTCTTATGTTATTTAATATAGAATTTTGCACATCATGAATATCTAACATACATTTGACCATATTATTGTTGATAAAAATCTTATTTTTTATTTTATGACCAAGTCCCATTAGGCATTACGAATTAAGGCGCGATAAAAAACAGTAATACTTTATTAATTTTAAATTTATGAGAAAAAGTGGTAAAGAGGTTGTATAAGTTGTACGGAACGCGTGGGCGTGCTCTGCAAATCCGGATAAATGGTAATAAGAAGGCCATATAAGTATAGCCGTCTCTTTCTTACTTCTACTAATGTATATGTCAAAAATATTAATTAAAATAATATATTTATATATACTTATTTAAGTCTAGTATGTTATATGATGGTAGTTAAGCTTAAAGTTAAATAAATTACATTATGTCCACATATTACGTTTTAAATATATATAGAAGTTTCGTAACTCGTTTTTATATTTGATTAAATTGTTTTACTTAAGTGAATTATACCCATAAATCCTACATCCTACTATATTTATAGGACAAATTTTGAATTAAAGAGTTTTATTATTATCAATGTAAGATGATAACATTGTCATGTTCATCAGTCATTATCTTGTGTAGTACTTAGCTTAGGCTTCTCCTATGACATGTCACTAAGCTAAGTAATACCTGGAAGCATATCTCCAAAATTGACAGTCGGAGGCCGAAGATCTACGAGGCCACAAAAAAATTATAAAGAGTAGCTACAGGTAACTGAGAGAATATAGGAACCCTTCTTCATGCCAACTCTGCAAGATGCAAGACCCAGGAGACGTGTAATGCCAAAATTCTGTAAAACATCTATTGTTAATTGTAACTTTAAAAAAACGACTAAAATTAAAATGCATTTTTATCATCACGAATGTTATAAATTGCCAGTAATACTTATAATAAATCGATTGATTTCGCATTATATATGTAAGAAATAGAAACATATGTGCTACCTAATCATGATTGAGCTTAAGACATTTAAAAGAAAATGTCTTGTAGATTGCAAGCGACAATATGCGGCGGTAATTATAAAATATTGGGTAATTATCACTTTTTGCGCAGCTATATTAACTATCTTAAACGACCATACATTGTCGATGTGACTGTAACATATGAAAACTGCTCTAGACGCTACCTCTTAATTGATATACATTAAATAAATAGACGTGGAAACACTGCTTATCTCGATCCTATTGAAGGTGGCCATTTACATTGATAAGGCAGGGTTGCAATCGGTCCTGTGAAAATGCAAAATTATTGAAACTAATTTTAAAAGATCCAATATTTAGTTTAATGGTCATATAATCTTATTTTTAAATTTTATACAATTAATCGATTATTATTAACCATGAGAGGCAGATATTATATTGATAATAGTGATATTATCTGTGGAACGATTTAGTTGTGCCGCCAAAAGTTTAATACGAACTTAAAATGTGTTGTTCTGTATTTTAATGTAATAAATACATCATATAGTGTATTAAAATTATATAGTGTATTAAAATAACAATAATTGTGCATTTGAACTTTTTTCCGTTTGCAAGATAACGTACGGAGTTATGTTTCGTCACGAAAGAAAAAACGAAGTACCCACATGATCTTAAAATATAAAATATTTAGAAGAAGGTAATGATATTTTACAATTATTTTATCATAAATATTAGTATTATAGCAGTTTTAAATCATGGAGTAATGTTATTTTTACATTAACAACCCTGCAGGTGATAGTAAGATTCGCGCTTATCGTAACGATATGGTCTGCGATTAAAACAGAAATTACTTTTATACGTTTTTAAACTAGACTTCTAGATACTCTTGATATATCCGAGCTTTTAACTTATTTATATGTATCTAAGTAAAAATTAAAATATCTTAATATTTTTACAATATCATATACTATATGTTTTTTTAAGGATAACGAGGCTAATGCAAGTTAGCAAAGTTTTTGACAGCAAATAAGATAATTTTTATATTAGGTATCTCTTAAAGACACATACAAACTAGCCATATAGTAAGTTGTAGTACACATTGAGTAACAGGCGTTGAAATTATTATTTTTTGAATAAATTAAAGACAAATGGGAACATTCTTTTTATTAGTAAAATATATAATTGAGATACAATTAATTATATCATATAAACCGTCGTGGCTGCAAAGGCGTAACGCACTGGAAAGGTGGAGGTTTCCATTTCAATGTTCTTCGATCTGGCAACTAGGCAAAGCGCGGCGTTGAGTTCCGCCACTCGACACGAAATGCCTCGAAAAAGGAGGAAAGCAGAAAACGAACTGTCTTAACGCTAGGTTGCCACGGTTCCTGCGGTTCCCTCTGCCTATTTTGCTATGTGCGGGATAAAGCGTGAAGCTATACATATCATATGAATAAATAAATTTACGCCATTACGATCACCATTAGTTTTTATTTAAAGCTAATTACGACTTATTAAGGCTAATACACTGTTATTCCATATATTGAGAAGGATAAGAAACATTATATAAGGATAAGAAGCTGCGCGTTTCGATGTTATCATAATGGTTATTAAAAAACACATTTACGATTATATATTTTTATTCACGCGTTTTAAATAGTTGTATGCAATTTTAGAATAACTTATTATTATTATCAAATGTTCAATTTCACGCTATATCTTATGAAATAGATAAAGCAAAAAAATAAAATGCTGTTTATTAATATACGTATATTTTTGATCAGTTTTAAATAGAAAAGTGTTTAAAAAGTTATTTAGCAAGACTTTCTTAAAGTGTGTATTTGATATAGTTAAGACTAAGGTGTAGATGAGACCGGCCTTTCAGTTCACTCAAGTTTCATAAATGATTTTTTTTTCAATTAAGTAATGGAAATATTTATGATTTGTTTTTTCTTAATCTGATAATATAACGTACGTCCGAGCGTTTTAAACTTTTTTCTCTATCTAACCCTCTATATACGGTATAATACGTAAAAGTGAAAAATATAAAAGCATATAAGAAAAGCTATTTGTAGCTCCGTCCTCCACTTCACGCCGTTCCAGACATGGCGTGCTGGGTGGCGGTCTCAGGTTGTATATGCGAGGGCGAGGAAGTCTACCTAGCATCAGGTGGCTCCTCCGCTCGTTATCATCTTATAAAAAAATATAAAAAAAATCGATATCGTAATCAATAAATAGATATATACATAAATAAATATTCCGAACTTTTCTTAATTAAATATTGCATTCCCACTCAATTAGACAACACGGAAGAAGCTTACACTGAAGTGGTCACACACACATGCACATGTAACATGTACATACACTCTACCACATGAATGGGAGAGCGTGGGCGCGTATTAAGAAGCCCTCGATAAGTTTCGAGTAGTTAAATGTTATTGTGCTTATGAATTATTCCACTACAGCGCGTGGTCTTCGTCTACTACAAAAATAACAATTGCTCATAATCGAGTGTGGCTAGAGACAGCAAGTTGTTTCAAAATACGGGATATTATTTTTCTTATAATACTTTCACGCTTTATCCCGCATATAGCGGAGTAGGCAAAAGGAACCGTAGGAACCGTGAAAATCTAGTGTTAGGACACTCGGTTCCCTTTAAATTATTAATATTTTATATGTATTATATTTTTTTATTTGTGCCTGTGCCATTTTTTTATTTTATTTTTAAAAATTTTTTGGCGTGTTCTCTTCATAACAGTAACAAGACTACCTGGATATCTAAAATATCTACTTAGTTCTATGGTAACTTGATTCTATGGTATTAGCTAATATTACTAAGTTGCCTTAGATTAGTAGTTTTAATTTTAACATGTTCACAATAAGATAATGTTATGACAAACAGTTTAGTAAAAGTTTCCGAACGTTTATTGTTAAAAATATATGTCCATTATGTTATATGTTTTTTCATATATGTCCCATGGTGGTCATTTAACATATGCACAGTACAAGCCTAGTCATCTCGCCTGGGAATCGCGTCGAAGTGGAGCGTTGAAACGTTGAAACAGAACAAATCTGTCGAATCAGCACTCGTCTGGCTTTCCCGTGTTCTTGTGAGTGCATTTTTAATGATCACTCAAATATTAGAAATATTACTTAAGCTTTACAATCATTGTTTTATATGTTGTATATGTGTATTTTATACATGTATGTATGTATAGTTAAGTTAATATTAGTACTTTTTCTAATTACGTTTACTATGACAATTTTATATTTTTAACATATTTGAAATATTGCTGAAATCATATCGTTCTAATATCTTTTGGGATTTTTTATTCAGTTTAATTTCAACGGTAGACAACTCCCCTCCTTTAACTAACTACGATCGGAAACTTCTTCACGTAAAGGCAAAGAATAAATGGTTTTTGTAGCCATAATATATTATAATTATTTAAAGAACTAAAAAAAAACTTTGTTTCATGTCTATCGATGGCATTTATTTTTAAAATTGGTTTACTTAACAAGATTCCATTTTTTAGTCCTAAAAGTTTTATATATAATACTTTATAGTATATTTCTAGGTAACCCTTTTTTGTATGAAAAGTGTATAAGAAATGATGTCTCATGGTCGGATCATTACCCCATGAACATTACTTGTAGTTATGATGTCGAATGTTATCAGCATGTTATGACTAATATTGTAGAAAATAAGGTACATTGGGGGCAGAGGAGCAGTGCTCAGGTGAAGCAATACACTGAGGCCTGTAACTATGCCTTAAGCAAAATAGTTTTACCGGCTGAGCTTCTAACATGTTGTAATAGAATGTGTGATAGGTCTGATCATAAAGTGATCATAAGATGCCTGTACTCGGATGTCGTAAGCGTACTGCAGGGGGCTGCAATGTCGACCCGTGACGCGGCACTGAAACGGAAACAAGGCTATATAACAGGCTGGAATAAACATGTTAGACCACTTCACCAGGAGGCTCGTCTCTGTTTTCAGTCTTGGATTTTAGCAGGTAGGCCGTCCAGTGGAGCCGTATATACAGCTATGTATGAGTCGAGGAAACGGTTCAAAAATAAGCTAAAGTGGTGTCAAGATAGGGAAGAGCAAATTAAAATGGACATCCTGGCCACGTCACACAAGGCCAAACAGTTTAGCAAGTTCTGGCGTCATACCAACAAACTGAATGCGGGGCCGAGTCCTCCTTCTGAAGTCGAGGGTATCAGGGGGGATAAAAATATAGCCAATATGTTCAGGACTCATTTTAGAGTAAAGCCAACGGGAACACAGGCGGACACATATGCCAGCACTTGCAATCTCGATAACACCGGGGTTGACCCGGTGCGGGTATCACAAACTGAAGTTATGCGGGCTATCAAGAGAATAAAAAGGGGCAAATCACCTGGTCATGACGGTCTGAGCATTGAGCACCTGCGGTATGCTGGGGATCATCTGTCGGGTATCCTTTGCTCCATCTTCAACCTTTGTATTGGTCATAGTTACCTGCCGGACGAGTTGACTAGGACTGTGGTTGTGCCTATCACAAAAACTCGGACAGGTGACGCGGCAGACAAGTCAAATTATAGGCCTATATCCCTAGCGACAATAATCGCGAAGGTGCTGGACAGCCTGCTTGACACACAGCTGGAACAGTCTGTAAACATTCACGACGCCCAGTTCGGTTTCAAACCAGACCTGTCTACTGAGAGCGCGATACTGTGTCTCAAGCAGACTGTTAGGTACTATACCGATAGAAAGACGCAGGTATATGCGTGTTTCCTGGACCTGTCTAAAGCTTTCGATCTCGTATCCTATAAGGCACTATGGCACAAACTAAGAACGGAAACCACATTAAAGCCGGAACTGATAGCGCTGTTACAGTATTGGTACGATAACCAGTCGAATTCGGTTAGGTGGGGAAGCGCGACTAGTGACCAGTACAAACTGGAGTGTGGGGTGAGGCAGGGGGGCCTGTCGTCACCGAGGCTCTTCAATGTATATGTGAACCAGTTGATGGAGAGGCTCAGCAGAGCCGGGGTCGGATGCTCAATTGATGGTGTTTGTATTAACAACATTAGTTATGCTGACGACATGGTTCTGCTGAGCCCCTCGGTCAACGGGCTTCGCAAGCTCATAGGGATCTGTGAGGAGTATGCCGACGAAAATGGACTCGTCTAGAACTCAAAGAAAAGCGAGTTTCTTGTGTTCAGGGGTAGAAATAAACCTATTAATTTTAATCCAACTATTCAACTATGTGGATCGCCCCTGAAACAAGTGACTGAAATCAGGTACCTTGGGCATGTCGTGACGGAGCGCCTCGGTGATGACAGTGACCTGGAGAGGGAGCGAAGGGCGCTGTCGGTCCGGGGTAGTATGTTGGCCCGCAGATTTGCACGGTGTACGATCCCCGTAAAGTTGACGCTATTCAGGGCTTATTGTCAATCGTTTTACACGTGCAGTCTGTGGACTGATTTTACACAGCGGGCATATAGCGCCCTTCGCGTCCAATATAATAATGTGCTGAGGGCAGTGTTGAGGAGGCCGCGGCAGTGCAGTGCATCGGCAATGTTTGCGAACGCTTGTGTTGACGATTTTCATGCGATCGTTCGCAAACGTGCTGCATCAATGATGAGCCGGCTCGTGAGCACCAGGAACGCTATCCTCGGCACATTGGCGTATAAGTTGGACAGCCCTTTCTGGGCTCGATGGAATGATCTCCACGTGCGGCGTAACGCGTACAGGCATTAGATGGTAGGATAACTTTAATTTCTATGTTTTTTTGTTTCTTTTTTTGTTTGTCTCATTTTTTAGTGTTAAATTTTTGTAAATTTTTGTTATTTGTATTTTGTATTTTATTTTGTATTTTATATTTTATTTTGTTCTAGTTTAATTTAGGTTAAGCAAACTAACATAGGTTAAGAGATTTTAATTAATACTAACACAATTATGGATATATATGTCTGAGATAAAATAAATAATAATAATAAAAATAATAATATTGTTATTTTCCATTACAATCTCTCTTGCTGTCATACGACAGGTAAAAAAGCGAACAAGCGATAAATAAATGATAAGTTGCGCGTAATTATAAAATCGATGTCACGTTATTAATATACTCATTAAAGACTGTCCGACTCAAACTTAAAATATTAATGAACACATGACGCATTAGATATGGTCGTGGTAAGCTTTTGCGACTTTCTCACATGGCTCCGTGTGAAATATTTGAATAAGATGGTGGAGATTTTTTTTTATTTTTTATGTCTTCACGCTTTATTCCATATAGCAGGGTAGGCAGAGGGAACTATAGGAAACATAGAAAACTGGTGTTAGAACACTCCGTTGCTTAGTTCCTGCTTTCTTAGAGGAATTGCGTGTTGAGTGGCGGAACTCAACGCCGCGCTTTGCCTAGTTTCCAGAGTGAAGAAATTGGAAACAGAAAAATCCATCTTCCCCGAATGGGAATCGAACCCACAAACCGTCACGTTTACAGGTAGACGCTAAATCTTTGCGCCACTTTGAAGATTTGAAAATATATATTTATTTGTCTTGTATTATTTTCATATTAACACTGACATAACTTTATAAGATTCCTTTATACAGAATGTCGTTGCTCTTATATACTTAAATACAAGCATAGTATTAACTAGTCTTTATAAGCTTATTAAAATTATAAAATAAAGTAAATAATTAAATTGAAGCTCACTTAAGACATATGTAGGAGGAGGAGTTATAGGTTATTTAACGACAATGTTGTAGGTATGGATATAATTTAGGGAACATTATTCTTATAAGGTAGTTTTATTTTTAACATACTGGAAATCAACGTAACGTGTCAAATGTCATGTCAAATGCAGTACTTTTATTGCAAAGAGATATAGGATGAAACGTGCCTGCTTGTAAACGCGACGGTTTATGGATTCGATTCCCAGTCGGAGAAGATGAATTATTTTATTTCCACATTGGATACTTTACTGATTAGTAATTTTTTACTGAAATATATAAATTTTTATAGGACTTTTATACGAAACTAGGTGTAACTTGTATCTTAGCCCTCTTAAGTCAATACACATTTTAAGTATTAGAACTACGTCTGTAGGCATCGTGGACAAATAACGTAATGTCATCAGTTTCTGAGAAAAGTGCGTTCAAACAAACAAAATCGTCTTTACAATATTAGCATAGTTTATATACAAATACTATGTCTACGAAAACGGCCAGCTTAATACAATTCCATACATTCACTTTCAATGGCATTTGCTTTAATAAAATACATGTCTCAGTTCAGTTTACAATTTGAATTATTGTCCCATACAAATAAATCGCTGTATGGGTGGTTTCAAAATAATACACTTGCCTTATTATTTCCCGCTGAAGACGAACAATATACCACTTTCTCACATCGAATGACAAATTGCGAGTGAATTAATACCGAGAGGCGTTTGTATGTATAAATCAAATACGGTCATTTTCACAGCAGGCTGTAGATCGTTGGAACTTGCATCGATATGTATGCTTTCAAATTCAATGTTATTTCTTCAGTGGGACGACTCAAAGTCGCCTCTATTTAATATTATTTTGTATTGTAATCCAATAATATGATATTATTAACGAGATTAGTTCTTATTTATATGTTTTTAGAGTTTAGTTTAGTTGTTTTTGGGGTGTACGCAAGCTGAAGTATTGTTAAATATAAGCGGTCGCCAGAGGATGTTATTGCTCAGTGTCTTCGAGTACCAGTAGGGATGTGCAATTTACACCACACGAACCTTTATGAATGTCCCACTATATAATCTGTGGTTAATTTATAAGACTCGAAATATTGTTTGTGATTAATGGCGGCACTATCTCGAATAGGTTTGTTGTAGTTTTGTTATACGTAAATTGTCACGCGATTTTATACTTAAATTGAAAAATGTATATATCTTAAGCTATCTTTCGTAAGTATTTGAAGCGGGCAGAGAACTTAATGAATTCTCCGCTTTTTTGTTACTAGTTCACTGTTTAGACAACTCGAAACAGTAACTGCGTGTTAAGCTACTGACTCTTACTGCGCTTAGCCCATAAGGGATATCCCTTCCTATAAGAAATTAAAGAATAATCCACATATGTATGTATAGTAGCATCTAATATACATACATATATTAATTTAAAATATATGCTGTTAATATGTGCTTATTTTATTAATTATAAATTAAAAGACCACTTCCAAAGTCCATCATCATCATCATCATCATCCAATCTGGAAATCGTTGTATAAATATAAGGCAAAGTACTAAATTACAAAAGGTGCCGTAAATATTTGTTTTGCAGTATGTGAAAGTGTTAACATGTTGAAACAAAACCTACACGTGAATGACGAGTAAATGCAAATAATTTTATTATGTTACATTGAGAAGGTGTTTAGTTTTATTTTTGCTTTTTGCTGTTAACCTTTTTGATTTTAAAATCTTATTTTATCCCATAAGGGAACATCGATTGTTATCCAAGGTGCGAAATTTCAGCCTTTTTTTGATTATAAATTATACAATTTTTTTGATTTTAAGTATACTTTGTTTATAAATATTTGTCATCGAACATAATTTTTGATTTACCGCTTACTCTAAAAAGAAATTATTACAAAATATATTACAGAATTATATTACTATCTAAGCAAAAAATATTTTGCCAATAAATTAGACATACATACATATCTTAACGCTCTATCCCTAGCGGAGGAGTCAGAGAGAGAACGGAGTAGTTAAAGAAGTTATAAAATAAATAAACATAAATAAATAAGTAATTATTATATATTTATAGTGCCTTAACAAATTATAAAAAATACATGTGACGTATACATTTAAATAGAAATATTCGATTAAACTTACACTTCAAATATAATCGAGCATCCCTAGAGATCCAAAGGTGTTCAGAAACAAATGCGCCGGCCATTACAGCGGAGTGCACTATTACACGCTAATAGCTCGCGAAATTAATAAATCGCGTGCGAATCGTTTGCCCTCTTTGCAAGTAGGAAATTGATTCAATTTAAATATGAGTTATGTGTCCTGAAGACTAGTTTGTGGCGTTGACTTTGTTTTAAGTATTTTATTTTTAGTATTTAATATGTTTATCTTAAAAATTAGTATACATATATTTGTATGTAGTCAAATTATAAACGTGTAATGTAAAAGAAATCTTTGTGAAATTGATATCGAAACTTCAAAGTATATTACGAGGGCCAAACTGAAAATTTTTAGAACTGGCAACTTAAAAGCATTATATAAAAAAAATAAGTTTAAATTTTACCAATAATATTGAGCATACATTTCATTCATTTGTCATTTGTTTTACGATTTGGCGGCAAATTGAAAATTGTCTGTGCACGTCATAATGAATTTAAGCCGAGAAAGTTTTCGTGCAATGATTTTTTATGACTTTCGACGTCATATAAGTCAACAAGAAAGTTATGATAGACTTCGATTGGCTTTTCACGATGAAGCCCCATCTCGTTTACAACTGGTTTAATGAATTCAAACGTGGTCGAACTAATCTCACCGATGATTTGCGTGAGGGACGGCCTTCTACAGCGACGACTGAAGATAATATCAGTGTTGTGCGGCGTATGATAGAGACTGACAAAAGAGTGACCTATCAGCAGATTTGGACAAGTCTAGGCATAGGTATGAGTCAAGTGCACAAAATCCTCCATGAACATTTAGCGGTCAGGAAGCTTTGAGCCCGCTGGATACCGCATAATTTGACCGAGGCTCAAAAACTCCGCCGTGTTGATTGGTGCCGAGAAATGATCCAAAAATTTAACGGAGGTGACTCAAATGCTGTGATCGACATACTAACGGGTGACGAAAGCTGGATTTACTGTTATGATCCGTTGCCAACTAAAGTGAAGAGAGGTCGAAGTGTTGGAAAAAAGATGGTGGCCTCGTTCTTCGGAAAGACAGGTCATTACGCGACAGTTGTCTTAGAGAATCAGAAAACGGTTAATGCAGAGTGGTACACTAACAACTGTTTGCCAGTTGTCTTGGAAAAAGTTCGAGAGAAACGACCTCGCAGCAGGATCCTCCTTCATCACGACAATGCCTCGTCGCACACCGCCAGGCAAACGATCGACTATTTGGCGACTTTAAACGTGGAATTACTGGGTCACCCGCCGTATAGCACCGACCTCGCACCCTTTGATTTTTATTTATTCCCGAAAATAAAAGAAAAACTTCGAGGAAAACATTTTATGGACGCCGAAGAAGCAGTGGCTGCGTTTCAAAACGCCATTGAGGAGACCCCTAAGGCCGAGTGGACAAGGTGCTTTTCTCAATGGTTCCATCGAATGCAGCGATGTATTGATGTAAATGGACGCTATTTTGAAAAGTTATAATAAACTAATAACTTGCTAGAATGCTTAGTTTTTGATTTTCTAAGAACTTTCAGTTTGACCCTTGTATGAGTAACTTAAAGTAGACTAACGAATACTTAGAAAGAGTTGTTTTAAAAATTATTTTGACAATTGTTCCATATATTCAGTGTGCGGGTGCCATCGCGTTGTAGGAAGAGGTGGCCAGAATAGCGCCTGGGACTTGCGGCCCAAGCGCAGGTTTAAAGAGGCCCCTTTATAATGCATTTACACTCACCTCTACTGTTCAAGTTCCTACCAATACATACTAGAGAACATTTCTCCACGGAACTGTGTTAGCAGTGTTACGCATTTTAGGTTTCTAGAGTAAAGGAAAATATCCTGTCTGGATGACGATATACCAATATCAACTATCGGGAGCTGGTACTAAAATTGAATAAGGCTTGGCTTGTGAGTTTTTATAAGAACATTCTTTCACTAATTCTACTGATCGTTTGCTCCCTGTTGTTTCACTGTACTCTTGCTACTAAAAAGATAATATCAGTCAATTTTTTACTACATCGCTTAAAACTAAACATAATAAGATTAGGTACATACATAAAACTAGCTGTCACTAATAATCTATGACAAAAATGATCTTAATTGGTTTTCTACCAAACAAAACAAAAGGAAACAAAAATAAGGTTGAATGTATGTATATAATAGTATATTTAATATATACATATACTACATTCAGGTTTATACTTGCATATATCCGTTATTCACTTAGCGTCGTCGTCGTAAACCATCGAATGGCACGAGAGCTCTAATTAGTTTTATGACACAGTGACATCAGACATCGATAGTGTTGTAAAACGTATGAAACAGAGCTTTGTCTATGACAATATTAAATTAGGACGATAGATTAAATTATAGTTATTATAAAAAAGATTTTCCAAGAAAAAAAGCTCTATTTCAGCTTATAAGCTTTCGTTATGTTACAACATTGCAGGAATACAATATAATACAATATATTCTCTATCTATATTTAAATCAAATTATTTTAATTCTAAATTTCTCTATTTTTTTCTATTTAAACATATCTATTATATTATTATTTAGAGTTAAACTGAAAGACCAGTAGAAAAGTACCTGTATTTTACTTTCAAATACTTTGAAAATGTAATCCATTAAAAATTTTTTTGTAATTAAATGATAAAAGAAATCGGTCTGATGAGTCAACGTGGAACCTAATTTGTACAATTTACCGTGTTTTATATCTCAATTATTGCCTGTACTTTTTTCTTTAAAAAATACTAAAAAAGTCTAATAAATCTATTTAATGTTTAGATACCTATCTAATTAAAAAATCTAATTAAATTATTAATAATTATATTTTATATTAAAATATTATAAATATAAATCTTAGTCAAGATCTAAGTGTCCGACCTTACAGTTTATTTGCAAGCATAATACAAAAAGCCATATTGTATTGATTGGTAGTCTAATGTTAATTTAATATTATTTTACGACTTCATCTCAGAGGCTTTTGTTATTTTATAGTTTATTTTGATCTGTATATATTAATATATTATAATTGTATAGCCAACTATGTGTTTATAATTATATATTATTTTTTGTTCCACTACATTTTTCAGAATTTTTCTCGACTTCACAAGAATGGAGTGTCTTAACACTATGTTCCCTCTCCCTAAGCTGCCAAATATTTTTATAATAATTGTCAGATATACGTATTAAAGAATAGATACAAGACTTATTTACAATATTCTCATTATCAAATGTGATACTAAGTAAAGATTAATTTGAAACTAAAATCGTATATTAACATTTTGATATATGTATGTATTTTATTATATTAATTATAAGTAATATGTATTAAGCGAGTATAATAACTAATATATAAATGTCGAATTAAATTACAAAGTTCTATGGAATGCGTTTCATGAGAATTTTATTATTAGCAAATATTTTAAGCGTCTCTACTAATTAAGGTCGATATGAGAAGAAACTGCTTAGCATTCCATGGATTCACCGTGCGGGTGCCGGGCCCATCGCGTTGTAGGAAGAGGAGCTCCGATCAGCGCTTGGGACTTGCGACCCAAGTGTAGGTTTAAAGGGGCCCCTTTAAAATGCATTAACGCTCACCTTCACTGTCCGAGCTCCTCCCACTACCTAACCAAATTCGAAAAGATTCTGCTAATGCCGCCTTTGAAGTACGTTCTAGAAATGTATTAGTAATAGTTCTAGACAGGCCGAGATCTTTTAGCAAGCTAAAGAGAGATTTCGCTGTTATACCTCTCGCTCCTACTTCTACCGCGTATGAATTTACTCTAAACCTATTCCTGGTCAGTTCGTTAGTAAGCTCGAAATATTTATTAAGTTTGAAGCTATGACTTTTAGGTATATTAGTCTCCCACGGAACTGTAAGTTCTACCAGTACTACGCGGTTTAGGTTTCGAGAATAAAGAAAAATATCAGGTCTGGATGACGAAACACCAATATCCTCAGGGATTTTATACTGTTTCTCATACGTGTCCATCAAAAGAGTCCAATCAGGAGCTGGATCTAATATTGAGAAAGGTTTTTGCGTGTGTTTTTTAACAGAACCTTCTTTCACAAACTCTGTTGAACGTTTGCTGGTTGTAATGTTTCTCTGTGTTCTTGCTACTGAAAGACTAACGGCTTCACGTATAATTTCTAGTACCTTGTCATGGCGCCGCGAGTATTGACCACTTTCCAGGAGTACCCTACACCCCACCAGCATATGTTTAGCTGTCCCCACTGCCTCTTTACAGATGTAGCAAGATTTATCGGTAGCTTTACCCCATCTCACTAAATTACTTTGATCTGGAAGAGTCATTTGGAACGCATTCAGGTAGAATTTTAATAATGCTGGAGACCAGTCATGAATTAGGGTGCGCCATTTTAAAGCTAAAGGGATACAGAATTCTCCCAGAGTTAGCCACTCGTTTTGCATTTCTAACCCCATTGCGTGCATCTTATACCTATCATTCTCGTCTTGCCGTATAAAAGATTTTATTATGTCCATATCTTGAACTTTCCTCTTTGATCCTAACCCTACTTTACTTGATTGTGCTCCTATCATAAATTGTTTATGGAACTTAAGTCTTGACTCGAGCTCTGGGACACTTCTGTCTTTTGGAAGTGAAGTAACAATCTCATCTCGTGATTTTCCCAGAATTTGTGTGTATGTGTGTATAAAATATGTATTATGATGCTTATCATTTGTCATCATATAATATTAATTTTTTTATGACTTTTAGTGTACGTGGGTTCGTTCTTATTTGAAGTTAGAGTTTCTTCAGAATTACATTCTCCGCCATCCTATATATCAGCATAGGTAGTGTCAAGACACTCCTCTCTCTACTACTCAACATTCAAGCATTCAACTCAACTGCCGACTTTCTTTTATAAGAGAATAGACAAGTGTAAATCGAATCCACATCTTGTAAGTTATATATTATTAACTTCAAATATACAATGTCTTTATAATGCTTTTTATTCATAGTCTAGTTAAGAAAAATGACGCCAGACTCAATCACAAATGAAGAACAAAAATTAAGTAAATGTAAAAAATATATTTAAAATTACTACGATTCGCAAAATTTTTCCGTTACGAAATAAGTGAGGTATACGTAGGCTACAATGTTACTTTAAATCTAGAGAGCGTATACGTAATTTATAGGCCTCTACATTAAGTAGAGCTATCGTAAATCATAGTATGTTTATCAAAATGACACTATAGAGTTATTTACGATAAAGAAACTTCCTTGTGTACTTACATATGCTATTCTAATTTTTTTTTCATTGCTTTATATTACATATATATTGAAATTATTATAAGAAATATAAGATAAAATTAATATGCACATTTTAAAAGTAATATGCTGCGATCAATTTATACCAGCCACTTCTAGCTGGGGCTAGGTGATTTTTTCACTTCACATCATTAGGACGCAAGTTTTCAATTTCACCTTAAGAACGTAGTAAATTGTACACATTTATAGAGCTCATGTGCGCCTTGGGTGGCATTATTTCACACAAAACTGTTTACTTCTAGAAAAAATTACATCAGTTCTTATTATATTGAGGAATAGAGTTGGAAATGGCGCAATAATTTTATATTTACCTGTAAATATAGCTTGGAGAAGTGTTTCAGAATGCAGGTATTGTAAATCTATCTAAGCTAATGACGTTCACAGTGTCGCTCAGGTCACTTGATGAATATAGTGATAAAATTCTGTGACAAATCAAATGGAATCACTCGTTTTGATGACAGCCGATAATATTTTATAACAGCGCAGTGTAGTGTGTATCGGATATATATATATATATATATATATATATATATATATATATATATATATATATATATATATATATATATATATATATATATATATATATATATATATATATATATATATATATATATATATATATATATATATATATATATATATATATATATATATATATATATGTATATATACTTGTTGTAATATATGTTATATATCCTTGAATGGTTTGATTTTATTTGGTTTGCTTTATGTGTGAATTGCAATTTTTGACTCCTTTCGGTGGAGACATGTAAACGTGTTTACGATTAATAACTAGTATTACAATTGTATATATGTGTATATATAATATATATTCACATATATATTGAAATGCCTCTGCATAGAGATGTTGGATTAGACAGCATTATAGCTTTTTGCAAATATTTTTAATGTTCATTATAATTAATCGTCATTTTTAAAGTTACATTAAAATTCTAATTTTAATTAAATAAAATATATTTCACTTTTCAACCCAATTGACAATAAATTCTATTAATATCCAGTTCAGGAGTTTACATCCAATTCGTGACTTACTCTCAAATTACAGTATTAGCATAAAGCTTAATTAACATAATAACTTATAAATTGATTATTACGATTTCACAAGTACGCCATAAAACTGTACAAACTTATTAATTTTATGCTTAATCAGAAGCTTTTACATTTCACTATCCGATTAGTATTATGGAGCTTTCGCCCACTTATTATTTATGAAATTATAACTTACCTCCGATTTGGTAACATTCAATCAGAATATAATCGAAATGAGAAGAATGCGTCTTAGAGATGTTTATGAAAAAAATATCGATTTTTCTATAAACGAATTAAGATACATAGATTCGATGATTCGTTTTTTGTATCTAGAGCCAAGTGTGTACTGGTTGACAAGTGTCAACGAAAGAAATAATAATTATTTTAATATTATTTATATTAATAATTTTTCGATTTATCGTGCTCGCATAAATTAATTTTTAGTGTAAATATCCGATTTCTAAATTGGATAAAATTGGAAATCAAATTATTTTACTAATTTCTACTATCTTTTTATAAAATGTCTTATCGATATTATATCGAACACTCTTTATATTTCTAAGTAGGCTTTGTAAATAACAATTTATAGTGTACTTTGACCTTTGTACAATATCTTCGTGTCGCCTCCGAGCTCCGCCCACGCGATTCACATCACTAATAAGACAGGTTCGGTTCGGTTCGATTTTTACTTATGTGAATCTGATTTAAGGTTGTAAAGAGCAAGTATTATTTTTTTTTAATTCTTCATTAATATTCTTTGATGTTATAATTCAGTGACTTCGAGTTGAAGTCCATTGCTTAATACGCAATGTTATGCATTAGATCGTGTAGGCAGCGAGATATGCACTTCCTGCCAAAATACAATATCTTGAATATTGCAATGATTGGCAGAACCTAATCAACTACTTTGTTTTCTTATAGAGAGTGGAAAAAAAGGAGGAGGGATTATATCCCATAAGGGATGAAAATAATATCAAACAATTCCCTGAAGGGAATCCAATCATCAATCAATGTACAGTAGATTAAAATATAGTACTTTATTCATATTGTGAACTCTAGGTACCCTCTGTCGTCATAAAACCATGATGAAGATCTCGTTCTTTATTATGTATCAGAAATAATTAATTATTGATGTACATATTGATTATATTGTATAATTTTCAAGTTATTGCTTTTTAAACGGACATAATGAGTTAGTGTCGTCATTTTATATTCATATGTATATGTTGTAACAGATCTAGACTAAGATAAGATCTTAAAAACGTGAAATTTATGAGCTGTTGTTTTTTAAATAATTGAAATATATAAAGAAAAATAGTAATATATCTTGTAATATCTGATAGCATTTTCCATTGATAGAAACATGTCTATATTATCCCATTTCATATTATAGTATTTCAAAATATATCAATTTCTACTCAACGTGGCTAAAACTGAAGAACGCACAATTTGCCAGGTGCATGTGCATTTGCAGGTATTGGTTATATTGTAAAATTCAATCGTTTCATTTTATACATATCTTTGAGTTATTTGTATTTGACAGTACGGACGGAGCTGCAAGAAAATCTAGTCTTACATAAGACAGAATCAAAATACGGTATACGACCTTAAATTTAAATAATCATAAAACAATGAATATTTAATTAAATATACTTATATGTATATTATTTTATTAGCTGATTGGTCTGATATAAATTTAGAAACGTAATAAAGTGTAACACTGAAAAAAATATGTATATTCATGTGTTTGAGCTAAGCCCATTAACGTTTTTAAACTAAAGCAGTGTTTGAAGGAACGTTGTTACAAATATAATGATATATTTCATCCAATAAGAGGAGTATAATTTTAATTTGTATCCAGGTGTTTTTCGAGTAATATTTATAAGTATATATAAGTATGCGAATTTTTGCTTATAAAAATATATAATCAATATCTAATGAAAGATCGATATCAACATTGATATCGATTACAAATAAGTACATACATATAATGTATTCAATACAGTTTAAAAATCGATATAAAATGTTTCATAACCTACGATACTATTCAGAGCGGGCGGCGTGGACGATAATCGTAAATTTCATATAAATATGGTACACAAGTACAATATCGATTCTCCTTGCTACCTTATAAAATATACAATATATTAATTATAAATCTAACGCTTATTTCTATAGTATTAAAGTAAAAAATTGTATACAAAAAAATAAACTATATTTTCTCGTATCGTAACTAATACTCACGTTAACAATGTTGCATTCAAATCAAAATCTCATATCAAAGGTGAAGTAGTCTATAGATTTTTAGTGTTGCCCGTTGTAATAAAAATAATGTCAATTAGATGTGTTACTATTATTTTATTACTTGTATGCTAATATTCTGTAATGTAGATTATAAAGATGTGTTTAAATAATTTTATAAAATAACTAAGAATATCCTATATAAGTAATAATAATATATAAATAAATAAATATACATTTTTATATTCTTGTTTTAGTTCGGAAAGTGCATTTTGATTGACATTCATAAGTCAATATATGATTTTGTTTAAAAAATGTTACTAGTAATACTTTGAAAACAGCAGTAAATTATTTCAGAAGCTCTGTTTAAGTTCATTGGAACTTTTTTAACCTCATTACCTAAGCTTAAGAAATGTCCTATACCTTTTTATTAAATTAATTGATAAATTTGATATTTAGATCATATCCTTAACCCTCTAACTTGTTTTTACCAAGCTCCAGCAACAAACTAACAGACACATCGTAAATGCTCTTACACTATAACTCTATGGTTTATGTACATTAATTCCGGCACAATATATACAAAATCGCAACTAAAAGTCTTAGTAATTTACTATAAAATCTCAAAACCTATTATAATATATAATCGTATTAAAAATTCTTTAAGATGCTTATCTAGTCTAAGATATCTCTGCATAAATATAACGATGATAATTAATTATGAAATATTAGATATTTTAATGATGAAAACAGTTTTTAATGTTTCCATCATTTAAATAGTTTGTTTGGATATAGATAATTTAAATGCGAATTTAGATGCCACAGAGTGCCACAAATATAAAATAGATGCTATGTTATTAAAAATATTCCTACTGTAGAGTATTTAGTACTCAGGCTTATGTAATAGATTTTATTAATTTTATAAATTAAATAACAATTTGTTAGTTGTGTATTCTTTTTATATATGGCAGGGTTGGCAGAAGGAATATAGTGTTAAGACGCTCCGCTCTTCACTTTCTGCAGTTTTTTTTTAGCTTTACGCTTTATCCCGCATATTGCAGGGTAGGCAGAGGGAACTGCAGGAACCATATGAACTTAGTGTTAAGACACTCTGCTGCTTAGTCCCTGCTTTCTTCGTCCTCGAGGCCTTTTCGAGGCGTGTTGAGTAGCGGAACTCAACGGTACGCTTTGCCTAGTTTGCAGAGCGAAGAATTTTTTTTTTTTTTTTTTTTTTTAGAAAATGGATATAGAAAAATTCATCTTCACCGTGTGGGAATCGAACCCTCAAACCATCGCGTTTACAGGCAGATGCTAACGCCTCTGCGCCACGACGATCCCCATTTCTGCATTTTAAGCATTGCATTTTATGTGGTGAAACTCATTTTCCCTAAGTAAAAATCGAACTTCCAAACCGTCGAGTGTACAAGCACACAGCACCTCGGCGCCACGATGGTCTTCGTTTGCTAATTTTTATTATAATTGTTATATTTTGTTACACTAGTTATTATGGAGTTGCTTATTAATTTCAACGACAATATAATAAGTTTTAATACATTATACCAAAGATATATCATATTAATAAAATTTTATCTGTTCTGTGTTAATACGATATTTTTATTGAAATTTATTATCTGTAACTAATAAAAGGTACTTGTTAGTGATGAATTACGGAATTACTCGTAATTTGTTATACAATAAAAATTTTTAAAAGCCTATATTATCTTCACATAATTATTTTATACGTGTTTGATAATATTTTCCTGTATATTTTAGTAAATTTCATGTTGGTTTAAAAACATAGTTGGAATAAGTATGTATCGTCATACCAAATCTTTAACTGTAATACATAACCTAAATAAATATAGTTTCAAAAAACTAAAAACACTCTTTTTTCAAGTACTTATATCAAACTAAAAAGTAAAAAATAATTCTTAAAACAAATTTAAAACAGTAATAGTCGAATAATACTAATATTATTATAAAAAGCGTGGGGCGCTTTGTGCCATATTTTCCTATTGAGTTGGTCATTTCTTTTTACCTTACCCTTTATACTCAATCTCTGTAAATATGCACAATATTGTTTCAGTTGCTTAATATACGAAAAATATATACCTTTTATATACTGGTGAATAAAATAAAATAAAATTAAAAAAGTGAAGACCGTCGTGGCGCAGAGGCGCAACGTGTGCCTGTAACGCGACGGTTTCTGGGTTCGATTCGATCGGTTAGAAGATGGATTTTCTATTTCCATTTTCTTCGCTCTGGCAAACTAGGCAAAGCGCGGCGTTGAGTTCCGCCACTCAACACGCAATGCTTCGAAAAAGGCGGAAAGCGGGGACGGGAAAAGCAGTGACTAAGCAACGGAGTGTCTTAACACTAGGTTCCCACGGTCCCTGCAGTTCCCTCTGCCTACCTTGCCATGTGCGGGATAAAGCGTGAAGCTAAAAAATTAAAAAATATATATTTTAAAATAAAACAAATAAAAATTATATAAGAATAAAATAAAAATAAACAAAAAAACAATATTTCGCTTTCACTGGTACGGATGGGATGGTGTAATTCCGTCACTTAACACGCAATGACTTGAAAGGTGGAAAGTGGGAAACAGTGTCTTAAAACTAGGGTCCCACAGTTCTTGCGGTTCCCTCCGGCTACCCGAGTATGTGCAGGATAAAGTGTGTTTCTAAAAAAAGATTTATTTTTTGTTAGTTTTATTTATTTATATATGAATTAAAATACAATATGTTATATATTAGCTAAGAAAATATATTACACAAAACACTTGATCATTCAAGCAAATAAGCACCCTAAAGAAAGAAATCTAAGACGACAATTTATAACAACAATACTCATACATATATATAGTCAACGCAATCCAAGAACAGTGTTTCATAATTTACTGTCAACCATAAAGCATGGCCCGTTAAAAATCATGTATATATACATATATGCATATCATCAACAATTAGCCGACCTCCCATTGGGTTATAGCTCAAATGTATATTTTGTGGCATTTAATATGTATGTGAATGGGTCGCGTGTTCCAGCTTAATGACTTATTATTTACTGATATTGTCTATATAAGGGGATGCGCAGACGCAACTTATCCTAGCTCAATAATGACTAAAGACAAAGCAATTATATCGTAGTACAAGAATTGTTATAGTAGTTAAGCTTGAAATTAAAGCTTTTGTATATGTTTAAATCATATTATATCCAAAGACTACACTGAAGAAGTAGTTAAGCATATACCATACATATCCCAAAAGGTAAATAAATTACAAACTGTCATAATAATGTTATATCTATGTCTAGGATAAATTTCTAAACATATTATATGTTTAATCATTCCGAATTATATTGTCATATTGGTCCACTATCTAAAAAATCTTAATTGAAATAATAAGTATTGAACTAACTATAGTAAATCTTTACCAAAAATTGTACAAAAAACACTATTTCCTATGAAGGCAGACTAACAGAATATATACTAAGATATTTTATGTTACGTCCGACAGTTGTCATTAATGGCCATTCGATAGATCCAATTTGTATGCAGGAAAGCACTGATTAGTTCGTGTCGTTTAGGTGTTTGTTTAGAACGGTGTTATCGTTTTATTAATTGGCCTCCCTAATTAATTTCGATGTGATTATTGATGGAATAGTATAAATTATACATATATATGTTAATATTTTACACATTACAGGGTTAAGTCACGCGAAACTCGCATTCGTCTTAAACTGTCCTCATTGTATAATTAGAATATGTTGTAACTTTTGAGGAATTATTATATGTATTTTATATATTAAGAATAAAATAAAGAAAATACAGGTTTAATGCGAACTTAAATTATTATATGTCAAGTGACGGATCTTAACGCTGCGTTTTGCTTTACAAGAGCGATGCTCTAATTGAATTAATTTTCTCGTAATGACATTGAGTGCAATGTACCTACCGTATAGATTTTACTAGGTATATATATTTTTTGCACCCTCAGACCTCATTTTGAAGAAACAACTTCTTCAATAACTAGTGTAATAAATAGTTAAAAGGTCGAATGACAAAAAACATATATTTCTATGTCAATATTCCATAAACAATGTTATTGATATACATTATACATTATTAGTAAATATTAGCAAATAGGGTTTTTCACATGTGTATTTTCTCTATTCACACACAAAAGCCGTCGAATAAACCGATGTAACAACTACGAAGGGTTTGTTGCATCCGAATCCACCCCTTGGTTAAATAATAGGACTTGCCATTTAACGCCTTTAGTTTTATTAGCTATTATTTCATTCTATTTATTTACTTTCATGTGTTTATGGCTGACATTTTATTAATTATTTCACGTTTAAACATCATGTCTTTCTGTGTATATGTATATATGAAATGTAATTTTAAAGTCCTGTCGTATACGCTAACGGAGAGTAGATAAATTAATTTCCATAAGAAACATTTATTCTTCTTCGTCAATCCTACGTAAGTAATTATAATCTAAATTAACAACTAAACTTAAAAATCAACTAAAAAAACGCTAATAAATTTCAAAAGGCCATCCATTACTCAACAGACATTATATATTCACTCAAACTATAAACACTTAACGAAAAAAAATCAAAATTTTATCAAAACGTAATAGAAATGAGTTATTTATTTGATTACAACCAAAATCTACATAGACAGACCTACAGCAAAGCATTAGGCATGTCTCAAGGCGGATAATTTAGGGGCTCCGGACTATGCCCACCACACTTTATTGGCCAATTAGAGTCGACACCCACGCGTTTCGTTTCTACACGAAATCTAACGTTATCTGGAAACTAACGGTGACCTTATATCGTATGCGAAGTGTGAATCAAAGTTTATGTTTAGATTTTAATGATATAATATTTTGATTATATATGTATGTGCTTTTGCTAATAGCTTATTACTATAAACTAATGTGTACTGGTTTAGAATGGTTTTTGGTAAATAGGAGTCGAAATTAGATGTTAATTTTTTACTTTAAAATGCTTTCTAAAGTGTTCGTGTTCTAAAGTTCTATATCAAAACAATATATGTTAAGCACTTTTAACGTGAAATAGAATTATATATATATATATATATATATATATATATATATATATATATATATATATATATATATATATATATATATATATATATATATATATATATATATATATATATATATATATATATATATATATATATATATATATATATATATATATATATATATATATATATATATATATATATATATATATATATATATATATATATATATATATATATATATATATATATATATATATAACTGTTTCCTTAAAATATACATAAATTGTGGTATAACCACAATTTGCAAACAAAATCACAGTTTTTCCAATAAATAATCATAAACTTTTATTGTTATTATAGATTTTATGTGAAATATTCGCCCGCCCTGTAATTTATTGTTACTCGACGTAGCGGCATTTTATAGCGACGCGTCGCTTAATGAGACGTGATGATGAATTAAATCATGTGTCAGTCTAATAAAATGATCAGCTGGGCGGGCCTATTCATCGATCACGAGAATATATATATATATATATATATATATATATATATATATATATATATATATATATATATATATATATATATATATATATATATATATATATATATATATATATATATATATATATATATATATATATATATATATATATATATCCACTTTGATTAGAGTAAATCACAAATCAACTCTTACCACAATACAAAGTTCATTAAAACAAATATTTCACTTTGTAAGTTAAAAATCATACAATTTAACATCTAAACAGGTTATTAAGATTCTATCGAACACTCGGTGTTACTCATTAGCGTTAGTTAACACGAACTCCGCGTTAAGCCCATATAAAATTAAGAGATACTCTCTTTCCTTGTTCTAATATACTGTATACATATGGTATGGTGGAAACGTTAATCTATTTAGCAAATGTTAAATGAGCTTTTTTAAGGTTAGAATTAGTACCATCTTATCTCTTGGTAACATAAGAAATATTAGGATTTTCATATTTGAAATATTCATAAATATAGAAATACATTAAATATTTAGTTACAACCAGAAACCGAGAAATATTTTAAAACTTCTTTAATTTAGAAACAAGCCGAAATCCAACGCTTCAATATGTTTAACCAAACTCGTAAAATACAGTTTGTTTTTAATATACCTATATGTTTCTTCAGGTGGAACTCAACACCGCGCTTGGTCTTACTGGACTAGAAAAAAAAAAAATTGTCAAAGAAAAATTACATCTCTAAGAAATAATATTACAACCCTCGTTCTTGTAACCCAAAGTCCTCTCAATTTTAACTCATATTTTCAAACAAAAATCATCTACACAATTGCTTCATCACGACTTCTTAATTATCATAGAAAGTAAAATGGCGATTTCTAATTAAACATACATTTATATATAGTTAGTTCAATTTAAGTGTTTATTTTACTAAGATCAATTTCGGCAATGATTGCCTTCGTAGAGTGTTATTTCTTTATTGCTAACTGCCGTTGTATGATGTAGTCATATTAACGTTCATATTACAAATATAATAAAAACATATACATATATTGTTTGTAATTGGTTTATGATAGCATATTATATTAAATGGTCTACGCAAATTGTATATGCATGGTTAGAGAAATGACCTTTTCTCCTAAACAGGTCACGATATTGATTTATGGAGATAATTTTTCCGGTTACAATTGTTAAGACTAATTATTGAATAATTTTTAATCATAAAAATATCGCAATAGTAGAGTAATAGCGTTTAATTTTTTTTAGCTTCACGCTTTATCCCGCACATAACAGGGTAGGAAGAGGTAAATGCAGGAGCCGTAGGAAGCTTGTGTTAGGATACTCCGTTCCCTGCTTTCCGCCTTTTTCGAGCCAATTTCTGTTGAGTGGCGTAACATTAAGTTAAAAATACAATAGTAGTCAGATTAAAGAAGTTAACTAGTGTTAGGACACTATGTTACCCGTTTTCGCTACCAGAGCAATATACAAGTAATTTATATAATATATTATTGTTATTTTCTTTCCCGAGGTGGAAATCAAACCCGCATCCATCGCTGTAACAGTCATACATGACAGCGTCCTTATTTTAAGTGTAAATCGAAATTTAAGAGACTGTTAACAAACTTAGCATGTTACCAAATTACAGTACATCTTGTGTCTTACGTAATCCTCTTTAACATCAGGGGGCCTCAAACACCGAGATGAATAAAATATTAAGTAAATAAACCACATAAATATGTATACAACAAAAAAATAACGCGTTAAAATCTTTATAACATACAAGGAAAATTATAAAAAGCTATAACAATTAACGAAATTAACCAATCACGTCGCCGCGGGTAGTCCCATATTGTTATGAATACAACCAAATTGTATGTGGCATATCTAAATTGTAACTCTTAGAGAGCTTAATTAGTGGATAAAATAACGGACACCTATCGTTAAGTTATCTCCTTCTATCCCTCGGCTCCTTTGGTTCTGTCCCCTTCACTCGTGGGATAAGGTTAATAATTCAATAAGGGTAGGATAAAGAGATTGGGATCGAATCCCGGCCTCGGTGTATACTAATGCGTGTTTTAAATATTTACTAATGAGTGTTATTATTTTAAGTGACGTTTTCGGTTTTATATTATTTGTTCAAGGTTTGAAATTTCAAAGTTTTTATGTTTTTAGGGTTCTGTATTTAAAAGGTTCAGGTATTACTAATATGTCTGTTGGTCTGTCGAATTTCACAAATAATATATCCGTTGCCAGATCAGAAACTGATCCCCTGTTTTGCTGTATGCACATACATACATAGTAAAGGTATACCTCTCATAATTCATGATGTAGGTAAATAAGTATAGTCATCCCCATTTATTAGGATGAAGGATGAAATGTTTTATCAGGTTGATGAAATACCCACATAAAACCCATATATTTTTTTAGCTTCACGCTTTGTCCCGTATATGTCAGGTTAGGCTAAGAGAATTACAGGAACTGTGGGAACCTAGTGTTAAGAAACTTTGTTCCTGCTTCCACCTCAAAAAAAGGCTATTCTATAAGGTTAGAAATCCTAGTCTTAAAACTTCAATCTTCGTCAGACACGTGCCTACTTCAGAATTCAAGCTCGTATCAACATTAATGAAAAATAAAAAAGAAAGGCTTTAACAATTACATCAATAAAAGCTTAAAGAACAGATTAACTAAACACATTAAGACAAAGAACCGAAACGTACCGACGGTCGTTTCAATTTTATTATACGTAACATACACAGTCCCAGCATTCCACTATAGATCGTCGATAACTAAACAGTGACAATTGATTTTCTATTGAACTTTGACACTTAGGAAATACTTTACGGTATACATTCATATATTTTAATCAATTGTCCGAAGTAATATGCTTATAAATGTTCTATTATTAGTCACTTTACACGGCCGTTGGATGTTGTATATGGAATTTTTATTTTGTTGTGTAATATTGACAGTTGATACATTGTACGCCTTTCGATTTGTGAATAAGAAATTTAAACTTTCCTCATTTTGAGTTCATGTATAAATATTTAATAACAATTATTAACCGTGGTAACTTGGTGTTAAGACACTTCGTTCCTTGCTTTCCTCTTTTTTTCGAGGCATTGGGAGTTGAGTGAAAGAGCTCAACGCCGCGTTTTGCCTAATTGCCAGAGTGAAGTCAATAGTAATGAAAAAATCCATTTCCTCCGAATGGGAATTGAACCCAAAAACCATCACGTTAACAAGCAGACGCTACGCCTTTGCACCACCACGGTCCTCAGATAGTCGGTTATATTGTTGGCATATAAGCGCTTGTAATATGTTACTCTATGTTTTAGATTTTTATATTTATTAGGTCTTCGCATACACAGTTTTTAGTATGGCAGAGCACAACGTCGTGCTTTGTCTTTCGAGAGTAGCGTTTAGGGACATGAAAATAGCTTTTTCGGCAAATGAATGATATTTCATATTCATTTGAGATAGTGTCGTTATTTTTTTTTAATTCAAATATTTATTCAATAGCCATGTTAGGAGCCTTTTTTACCACGTTTGTTAAATATAAAAATTTACACGATCAACTTAATTAATTGGTGTATTTAATCAATAATTACGTACTTGGCTTGACAGACAGAGTTGGTCTAAGTGCATAAATATATATTTTGAGAACAGAAGTGGTTAAAGTTAAGTTTTAAAGAAAAACGTCGAGACACATAGACCATATGTTTTGACATAGATTGTACGTGATTGCATTAAATGCTAAATCACTTAATAACTATACTTCTGGGTTTCCTTCCACCGTTGGTACGGGACGTTGTTTACGTACAAATACCACGATTGACACGATTGCATGGCTTTTATAGTTTTTCTCATTTAAGACTATCCCCTTTTACAAGAGATTTCTAGCTATATACTTATATTTAATATTTTTTTAAGTCAATACTTTAACTATTAACAAGTATTGTTTACTATACTTAATCTACTAAACGCGAAGGAAACAAGAAACAAATATAGTATATTTTTATAATATCGTGACCGAAACAATAAAGTATCGAGCCTAAACGAACAATTACCGATTATATTAAATAAACTAAAAGCAAATATCGATTTTCTTCTCGGTCGTTTGTCAAATGTATTTCACGGCGTTTTATAATTTTTATTACTAGCAATTTATATTTAAACATTTTCACAATGACGAATCGATTCCGTGTAACAGTACGATTTGATCGTAATAGAACCGAATAAATATTTAATTACTCGAATACTCCAGTCACTAGTGAATGGTAACGCAACGGTTTGGTTTTTGTTAATAATCATAATTGCTCTCGATGTATGGGAGATCGACAATCAGATCGACAGTTCATTAAGTGACCAATTGGGAAATTTTATCTGACTCACCTGGTTGGTACATCACTAAAAACTTAAGTTTTTTTTTTCAAATATTAATAAAAGGAAAGAAATAAAAAAAAGATTTTCTTTTAATTTAACTTTGGTAAGATAGATCATGGGAAGCGGAGAACATAATATCTAGACACTAGATTCTTTTCTCCTACTTTACAATAAAGTAGTATTTTTTGTTGAGCTTTGCCTTGTAATTAGAAGGAGAAAATAAATAAATAATTTTCCTCAAATAAGAGTCGAGCCCACAATCGTCGCGCTTATAGTCCGGCGCTTTGCTGCTGCGCCACGACAACCTTCAATTAGTTTAAGTAATTTACGTCTATAAATGAACAATTCAATGTATAATAATTAAACTTGGGATAAACGATAAACAAATAGACGCCATTTTCATATTACATGTTATATACAGATATACCAAAATTAAACTATATATAATTATATTTGATTTTCAAAATAATAATTAATGAATTTAATAATTCTAGTCATATAAAACTCGTTCTTAATTGGATTATTATATTAATAATAGTTCAAAAAACAATCTAGGCAGTAATAAAAATCTATAACTTCTTCAAATTCACGGTACCGTTTGCGTTTATATAGTCATTACATATAGTTTTGTTTTGATTGGCCAACAATTTACTTTGTTAACACAATTTCTTTACGATCTGTATCTAATAGTACTAGATATTTAAACTTAAATGTTTGTGAAAGTAAATCTGTTTATATTGAAAATAAACACATTGACCGTGTGAATATGGTGCTCTAAAGTATAGCGGGAGGTGTTCCGTACACACTTGTAATGTATTAATATGGGCTAATAATAGAGTTTAGCGATTTAATGTTCGGTTTCGATGCTATTGAGTGTTGAAACGGACGAAGATACGCTTTGAATGCTTTATTTTGGGCTATTTGGACCCTTTTATGTGGAGATAGTGATGTGCTTTTATCTTTTTTTTAAATAAATGATTAAATAATTGTTATCAATTTTATTTAATTCGGAATCAAAACTAAAGTATTGTTTTTATAAAGATTTAGCTTAAAATTATTCAGTTTATTATATTGCTTTTAAATATTATTTAGAAAATATTTGAAGTTTTTTTTACGTTTTTTATTCTTTTTAGTGTTTATTAGTAAGCTTTTTAATGTTACTTAAATAATTTCGTCCTTCTTGGCCAAAATTTGGATCGTTACCAAGGCTTCTATCGTTCCCCACAAATACTTTTGACATTGTGTGGAATAATATCTGAAAGATGATGAAAAAATAGCATATGTCATATCTTCTAGCTTAATTTCAAAAATCCAAAAACCTACCAGCCCAGCAATTAACACGTACACTCGCTATCGACATACCATCACATCATGCCAATGTAATAAAGACATTAAAGTATCGCCGTTTATTAAAACAATTTTGTTAGTAATGTACTGTAATCATAATGCTTAGCGCTTCATAGTACAATTATAAGCATGTTGTTCTAGTTATTATGATGTGAACTATGTAAGTACATTCGAGATTTATTTGTTTACATTTTTAAACGTATAAAACGAAGTATGAAGTATTTATAGAGAAAAGAAATCTAGTAGACGGTTAATTGCTTTAGAGACTACTATTACTATCTAACTGAAAATATTGTTGTCATACTTTTACTTAATTGTTTGTGTACTCTTAGTTGTATGTTGATCTTGAGGTCTAAATTTCATTTAGGCGGATAGGACACGTGATGAAACAACTCTGTTCTTCATATATTACTTATGACACATCACATATTTGAAACAATATAAATAAGCAATATTTTTGAACATCAGTGATTTTATCAGTGCTTAGCTACTTTCCATTACGACTGGTCTTGGGCTGTGTGCTTGATTTCGCCTCACGTCGTGTAGATATTCTTCACTTCGTCCACTATAGTGCGTCGCCAAGCTTATTTAGGGCGGCCACGGTGCTTTATTTGTTAATCAATTGGTTATTTGGTTGTTTTGTTTATATTGCTCATTGAAGATTTTCTCAGACCAGTATTTACTGAGAATTTGGCGCAAGCAAAAATTGGAAAATACCTTGAGTTGGTGAGAGATGACTTCAGACGTCCGTGTTTCGTTTCTGTAAAGCTCTCCAAACTTCACGTTGGAGCGCAATATTTTCACCTTAACTTTCTCTGTGGCTCTCTTTAGAAACGCTCCAAGCTACATCTACCTATGAGTATTTTTATACATGTAACATGGTCTGTGCTCCTACTTATTAAAATATGCTGGTTTTCCACCCGAGACCATGTGCTTGACCGCTTAAGCGTATCAAACGCTTTTTTGAAGTATACAAAAGTGAAATAATTCTCTCTTTGCCACTTTTATGTCTGTTCAAGGAAGATGCGCAAAGTGGCAATATGGTTAACGGATGACAGGTTGGATCCAGCGATCCTGCAGTGTCTCTTATTTGTGGAGAGGGCTTCCGCTGGGTTTTAGTGGGTAGTGTCGATTCTGATGAGTCCCACAGTACCATCCGTTTGTGGGATATACTTTTCCTGCATGTGGAGGGTCTGCGTAAAAGCATTTTCCCAGCGTTTAAAAAAAATGACAGGTTGGAGCGGAATTTAGCTTATTCTTTTCTAATATGGGGTTCTACTGCTGCTGTAAACCGGTCTACATCTTTAGCATACTAGAGTGATTTCACTGTTAAACTACCCTCTCTTATATAAACCGCGTACAAATGAACTCTATTCCAAACAAGTAATTACCGACAATTATAACAGCACGCATCTCATCCACATCGTTTTCAATTTTTATACAACTTGTACACCGTATACTCGTAATGGGTCAATTTAGTTTATCTCATGATCTCGAATTAAAAAGATTTTTGGGGTATTTAGAGTGAAATAAATGGGATGTATCTTTAGGACTTATGTGAGCGCCCGAGATGTTTTATTGCTGGAATTTGTTTGGATGGTGTACTTTGTTAATGTTTCCGTCACAATGTTTAATACAACCTCAATTCGGATTACTTTAATTTTGCTTTTTAATCGATTTTTGAAGTTTTTTCTTTTACTTTTACTGTATATTCGGATGACATAAATCGCATTAAAATACCTTGAGACCATTTTAAATATAGCGGGATTTAAAACTGTTTTATATAGGATAATACATTTGAAGATCAGAAATAAGTTAAATTTCTATTATTTTTTCCATTATTAATTATATAATACTTATATTTATAATGTCCAGATTCAACATTTAGAAAGCCATATTAAGACTTATCTTACAATGTAAAGATAGTATATAAAACAATATTAATCATTATTCAAACCTACGTATATGCACAAAAAAACTGAATAATTGAAAGTACTACTTTAATTACTTTGCACTATATAAAAAAGAAAATAAAAAACACATAAATCAAAGAATTTATAGTATTATTTTTTTGCTACACACATTAGCACGCTCGTAGTAAGGTTAGCAGAGAGAACTACAGTGGGAAATTAGTATTAAGCTACTGTTCCCTAATTTTCTCATATTGAGGCAATATGTGTTGATTTGTGGAACGCACTTGCCTAGTCGCAAGAGCGAAAAACATTGAAATTAACCTTTTCCACTCAGACGCTGCGTTTCTGCGCCACGACGGTCCTCTACTAGTTACTTCACCGTTATATTAACTTTTTTTTTAAGTTTTTTTTTGATATCAGTTATATAAATACGAGCGTCATCTATATAGAAAAAAATTGCAAGTATTTGTTTATCTTATCCTTGTATATGTATATATTTCTCACTCCCTAGAAAACCTTAGTGGTTTAACTTAAACATTAGCACATAAAGTATAAATGAAAATAATTTTATAAAGTATAGAGCACGATTTAAGATAAAAATAGCAAGAGTCAGAGGAATCCTTGACAAAAAACTTATTTTTGTTAGTTTCATATTATATGACGTAAGGTGGGCAGGGAAAATCGAATTTTCAGCGCATTTCAAGGTATTATAGTGTTGAGTAGCAGAACTTAGCACTGCTCTTTGTCTCTTTAGCATAGTAAATAGTTTGGCTACTAAGATATTAAACATACATATACATATATATGTAAGCCCCAACCAACAAAAGCCGGTATTAAATTTAAACAACCATTGAAAATGCAAACTGCATTCATTCTAATGACAAAGTATGTAAAACAAGCTAGTGTTAGTAATTATTTTGTTTTTATCAGTTGTAATAGAATACGGCACTGTAGGGCTATGCATCTTCCACAGTGGCTCTGATTACCACGATAGGTGACCAGCCTATATATTTATGATGCCAGAAATGTATGTAGGTATAACTTAGATTATTAATTTTGTATTGATAACTTGTTTAATTGGATAAACGATTGTGATAAGATTATGGACCTGTATAATTGATTAGAAAATATTAAGCGGCCGTAATAGTGCAGCAGTGCAGTGTCTGGCTGTGGGTTTGAGTTGAAATTTTTGTTTGAGGAGAATGAATTGTTTTAATTTTTTTCGCGTAGGTTAACAAGACAAAGCGCGTCGATGAGCTTTGCGACTTAATACGTAATGGATGTGATGTGCTTACTCTGCTGTTGCGGGATATATAAGTATTTTTTTTGTTCAGGGCATTGTATAATTTACATCTAACTATGAAAATGAACATAATAATATATTAATATAATCTAATAATCGTAAAAGTATTTTCTCATATTAGATGAAAACTTAAATATAAATTCATAAATGAACTAAAACTGTGAGTAAAAGACTTAAACGCGTTCCATCATTTAATTTTGAAAACTGTCATAGCTAAACAGAGACAGATTCTGTAAGATGAAACTAACAGTAACATTTAAAGTTTTGTCTTCATATGCAGGGTGGTTATAACTTATTTACTTGATTTGCTTTAACTGATTTATTTATATATATTTTTTTATTATTTCAACAAAGATTTCAAATAACAACTGAAATTTCACTTAATATATTTTCTTACATATGTTATGTTGCTTTATAGTTTTCCGATTAAAGTTTTATACATATATTGTAATGTACTAGAAAAGCTTTGTAATATGAAATGTTAAGCTTTTAAATATATATTATATATAGACAGACGGCTCATTTTTATATATTTAATAAGAATTATCGGTCGTATTTCAAAAGACAACGATGTTCCATTGTCGCCTCGTCGCCCACGCGCTGCGCCCCGTGGGAATATAAAATGTAAAAATAATAACTTCTAAACAAAATGTTTATTAATTGTATTTACTTCGTTTTTCTTTTAAATTTGTAGCGCGGCGTTGAGTTCCGCCAGTTACGTACTGTTTCAAATTCAACTACGTATATAAAATCAAATAATGCTTTATTTTTAATTTAAATTACTGCTTATTTTAAATATATAGAAGATATACAGTAAATTATATAAATTTACTTATTTATATTATATTAGTGTACAATTTTTAACAATTATTTCCATAGTAGCGTAAGTTACATTGCTAGTATGGTCAATCCCACACCCTGAATGCGCTACGACGATACAAAATAGTACATAATCTCATAATAAATATAGATATGAAACACATAAATAAAGATTTTTTACAATCAATAAATAGGTTATAAGTTACATATAAGGAAAGTATAAGATTTCAATTTGAATATCAAACATGATCAACGCAAGTTTCGGATTCCAAAAATTCAATATAAAATTTTTGTAGGCGAATGCCTGTCATTACGCCCGTATATTAACTTCACGGGGCGCTCGATTTGAGATAATATGTGAGGAATTAATGAGATGCTGTGGTTAAGTGGTTGTGTTTTTTGATCTCAGTACGTATTGAGGGTAGCCAGTTTAGCTTTATATTGATATATAATAAGAAGGAGCAGTCGTAATATTTTACTGTCAATGCTACGATTGTGAGTTTGATTCTAACACGGAGAGAATGAATTATTTTTATTTTTCTTTAACTTTTCCCATTTAACGAATATAATATCTTAAATATAATATCTAGAAAAGCGTAAAGCAGGTAAGAAGGAACTCTTCTCAGGCTCCGCTTAACTTGCCTTTATATATAAAATTCTCAAGTTTCCTCCAATATCAAATTGAAATATATTTTGAAAGAAACACACATAATCAATATAAAAGAAATATTTAAAATTTTTCATCCTTTCCTTAATTGAAAAGGTTTTCTTTTGTTTTAGCTTCATTCTATATCCCACACACAACAGCGTAGGTAGAGGGAACTGCAGGAACAGCGGGGACCTAATTTAAGATACTCCGTTCCTCGCTTTCTGCCTTTTTTGCGAGGTATTGCGTCTCGAGCGGCGGAAGTCCACGCCACATTTCGCCTAATTACCAGAGCGAAGAAAATGGAAATGAAACAACCACATTCTCCGAGTGGAAATCGAACCCACAAATCGTCACGTTCACAGGCAGATGCTACCTCACTGCACCACGCCGGTGCTCAAAACAAAACGTTTTGAATATTTGCCAAAGCAAAAATATATCATCAAGTTATAGCTAAGAATGATTCTGGAAATGTTGTTGGACGTGGATATCGCTACTTGGTATACAAATATTTCAAACGATAAAAGAGCTATTTACCTTAAAATATCCCCTGCAAAGTGTAAATAAAAAGTAATCATTATCGAATCTATGGTGCAGTGAGATTGTATCTGATTGTAAACAAGATAGTTGCAGGTTCTATCCGGGCACGTGAAAATGAGTACATTTAAACTATCTTCATTTCCGCTTTGGTGGACATTTTGCGACAGCAGTCATTGTCTGGAAGTGTTTGACACTAGTTCCTGCCATCTAACTTGCTGGGTAAAAGCGTGCTTGTTTATCTCAGACGTTATTCTTTAGTTGTCGCTCGTCTCTGGATGTACTCAGGGTTTAGTTTCAGTTATGCTATCTTTTTGTATGTAAAATTGAAATAAAGAATATGTTAACAACGAAATAGGTTGTATAAAGCATATAGAGAATTTGATGCGGCGTGATGAAGAGCGCATGGCTTAGCAGCCAGAGCGCTTGCATGGTTTACAGAAGGCGTGGGTTCAAATACCGCTGTGTGCAAATTTTTATACAGTTTCTTTAAGTATAAGCATTATGATATTAAAAATCATAAAAAGATTATGACATTTTTTTTTTTTTTTTTTTTATGGGAAGGACAAGGCAAACGAGCGGTCGGGTCACCTGATGGTAAGTGATCACCGACGCCCACGGCCCTGTGTAACAGCAGAGGTGTTACAAGAGCGTTGCCGGCCTTTAAGGTGGACGTAGACGCGCTTTTTGAAGGTACCCATGTCGTATCGATCAGGAAACACTGCCGCAGGTAGGCTGTTCCACATAAGCGTGGTGCGTGGAAAGAAGTTCCTACGGAACCGCACAGTAGAAGAGTTCCACGTGTCGAGATGGTGGGGATGATATTTTAATTTGTGTCGTACTGTGCGGTTGGAGAATTCAGCGGCAGGCACCAAATCAAAAAGTTCTCCAGAACACTCCCCATGGTATAAGCGGTAGAGAACGCACAGCGAGGAAACGTCTCTACGCAGCGCCAAAGTGTCTAGCCTTTCACAGATAATTGGGTCCCCAACGATACGAACGGCTCTACGCTGTATGCGATCAAATGGTTCAAGTTGATACTGGGGTGCCCCAGACCAGAGATGCGAACAATACTCCATGTGAGGCCGAACCTGGGCTCTATACAGAGCCAATCGGTGTGCAGGTGTGAAGTACTGTCTCGCTCGTCCTATGACACCCAGTTTCTTCGCGGCCAACTTGGCCTTGCTGTCCAAATGATCGCGATACTGACAGTCATTCGAAACGCTGAGCCCCAATATACTGATAGTAGGCGAGGCTTTAAGAGAAGTGTTCTCAAAAACTGGTGATACGACAAAAGGGTTTTTTTTAGTGGTTAACGCGCAAACTTGAGTCTTCTGGGGGTTGAATTGAACAAGATTCCTTTCACCCCACAATAAGACATTACTGAGGGAGGTCTCAATAGAAGACACAAGTTTCATTCGGCAATCGTCGACGTTTTCTCGAGAAAGACCTGCACGGCCGGAGTATACGGCGTCCACAGTACTATCATCTGCATAGCAATGAATGTTAGAATCTTCTAACATGTCATTGATATGCAGAAGAAAAAGCGTAGGGGACAGCACACAGCCTTGGGGGACGCCAGCATTTATGGGAAAATAATCAGAGCAAAAACCGTCGACAGCGACTTTAATGCTACGCCCGGTAAGAAAGCTAGCGACCCACTTGCACAAATTCTCGGGAAGCCCATACGATGGAAGTTTTGCTAAGAGTGCTCTATGCCACACACGATTAAAGGCTTTCGCCATGTCCAGACTAACTGTCAGGCCTTCGCCTTTGCTTTCGACAGCTGCAGCCCAACGGTGAGTAAGGTAAACTAGAAGATCACCAGTTGAACGACCATGGCGAAAGCCATATTGACGGTCGTTGATCAACTGGTGATCCTCCAGATAAACCAGCAGCTGGCTGTTTATAATACTCTCCATAACTTTGGAGAGCAAGGAGGTGATAGCGATAGGCCTATAGTTTACCGGATTCGAGCTGTCACCTTTTTTCGGGATCGGATGGATCAGAGCGCTCTTCCACGCGTTCGGGACTACGCCGATTGAATAGGAAAGCCGAAATAGACGCGTTAGTACCGGTGTCAACTCAGGAGCGCAAGAACGGAGAACTAAAGGAGAAATGCCATCAGGTCCACTCGACTTGTGGATGTCCAAAGAAGAGAGGGCTCGCCGAACAGCCTTTTGACTGAACTTAATGTCCAGCATTGAGCTCAGACAACTCGGGATTGTTGGCGGTGTCTTACCTTGGTCATCAAGAGTCGAGTTAGAGGCAAAGAGAGTTGCCAGGAGGTCGGCTTTCTCTTTGGCCGTATGGACGAGGATGTCATTCTCTGTGCGTAACGGCGGAAACGAGGGCCGGCAGAAGTTGCCAAGTGTTGCCTTAGAGAGCGCCCAGAACTGACGTGTTCCAGACGGGCAGTCCACAAGTTTCTCACCGATTTTCGTGACATGCTCGGACCTGGCTCTGGCGATTTGCCGCTTAAAGTACCTAGAGGCTCGGTTATACTTCCCTTTTAAGGTTTTCACCTTCGGATCCGCAGTAGCCAGCGCCTCAACCCACACTTGATATACCTTACGCTTTTCAGTAGCAGCTTGTTTGCAAGACATACCAAACCACGGCTGTGACTTGCCACCAAGCGGCACCACAGAGCTAGGAACATAAAGCTCCATACCCTGTAGGACCACCTCGGCGACAGCCGAAGCACAGGCACTCGGATCATCAGAAGAGAAGCAAATCGACCCCCAGGGATAGGATGAGTAAAAAGCACGCATCCCGTCCCAATCTGACTTATAATGCCAGACGCGACGAGTCGCTGGTGTTCTGCGACTGTTGCGCTTAATAGGCACCTCACTCCGCACTAGGCAGTGATCGGAAGATCCCAGAGGGGCATCGACCACAACCCGATACTGTTCTGGATGTGAAGTCAGCAGAAGGTCCAGTAAGGAGGCATTATGGCTATCCACGTCTGGAAGACGCGTGGGTGAGTCAACCAGTTGGGACAGTCCATTAGCCACAGCAAGGTCAAATAGAGCCCTCCCCGCGTGGTCAGTGGTGCGTGACCCAAGCCAATCGGAATTATGGGCATTAAAATCGCCAAGTATCACGATTTCAGCGGAGGGGATAAGCGAGAGCACATCATCAATGGCCGATTGCAAACGCTCCATGAGTCGATCTGTTTCTGTATTACCACTATGGGACCTGTACAGACAAGCGTAGATTCGGACGCGATCGTTCGAATCGATACGAAGCCAGATAATAGACAGGTCCCGACCTTCAAAATTAGCAAGACGACGGAAACTCAAGTCACTCCTTATGAACACAGCGACTCCGGCATGACGCATGAAGTTATGCTCTAATTTGTAGCCAGGATAATGAAGATAGGCTGTGTCACTCGGTCTGACAATTTGTGTTTCGGTCAGAAACAACAAGGCCGGCCGAGCCGTCTCAAGGTGGTAATGGACGGCATTCAAGTTGGAATGAAGACCCCTGATGTTACAGAAATCCACTTTAAGCGTGGAAGGGGTTGCCGTAGTGCGCACGCCTCGTTTGCCTTGTCTATTGCGCGGTTCTGTGCCCTCCCCAGAATTCGACGGGCAGCCTGAGTGTAAAGACTCAGGGAGGGATTCTCCAGCACCGGAGGTGCTGGTACCCTCCTGGGGTAGAATCTCTTTCAGTACCGCTGTCATATTTAGGGAAGGGTTTGGGGTTGGGCTCCGGAGCTCGGCATTACCTAATGCGAAACGCAGTGACAAAAAAAAGCCACTACTTAACGCCGGTTTTAAATGCCGAGGGTGGTAAATATCCGGTCGAGTCTACGCAAGAGTTGTCATCACTGACAACATGACTCTACCACCACAAAAATACGAAATCTTCCAAACAAAACTTTATAACAACATACATAAAATAAACAAAGGCAGACAGAATAGCAGCACTTCAATTACAAGAGAAGAGTTCAACAATTAACTCCAGCGATAAACTCAGTAGTACAAAATCAATGACACTAAAATATACTTTAACAACAAAATTAAATCAGATTTGTTTATACCTCAAAAACTACATTGGTACCCACATACATACATACAAACATAAGTTAGTCGTATCTGGTGATCTGTGAAACGTAAGAGGCCCGGCGGGCAGTCCAAAATTATTGTTATTGCCAACGAACTAATGTAATTATTTTACCTTTACTTTTACCTTAAAGAACAAAAACTGTGGAGATTCGTTCGCGTTATTTATTTTCATATTTAAATTATATTGTTTTAGTGTATATGTGTTAAGCATATTTTTTTATTATTTATTGTTTGTATGTACTCGTAATTCACGTTTTATTACTGTTGGTATGAAGCCATTATTATATAAAGGATAACGAATTTCTCTGGCTTATTAATTTCTCTGCTTCCGGTGGCAGAAGAAATGGAGGCTGGTAATATTTTGCAATAGCAAGTGTATCTCAATCTTAGCTTTGCCCTGCCTATCCTAAAATATGAGTGAAGTTGTAAGAAATATACGATCGCTCGGGTTGCTTTTAGATTTAGATTACATTTCCACTTGTAGTTTTATGAATTAAATTAAGTGGTATAGCGACCGTTAATGCAATTTAAGAAATTGCATTTTGCTATTCCAATGGCGTGTACAACAGAGTGTCTTGACACTAAGTTCGTCGCATATACAAGATATAGGCTAAAGGTGATTTCTTATTATTAAACACTTTATTTTAAACAACATTTAATCTTTGAACATAAAAACGATACACAATATTTTGTTTGATTTTATAATCTTTTTCTTGTATATGGAAACTCTAAAAAGTTAAATTAAAAAAAAAATAAAAAAATGAAATATAAAGAAGATCAAGGTGAGCCTAGTAGTAATACACATGTATCTATTACGGCACCCGGTGGGGTGTTCTATACAGATTTATGGGCGACGATTCGGTATGTCTTTATAATGCCGTTATTTAAATTTAATTTAGTGTTTTATATATATGGGATGACTTTATGTTGGTTCTTTTTTTTAAGTAGAAGCAAAATCACTGGCTTTTACTTTATATCTTTTTCTAACGCGTATTTTAGAATAGAGAGTAACCAGTCATTAAGGTGTTTTTGAAATTGTTTTTACATGCCTTATAGTTATGAGGTTTTCTCCATTCGGTAGATTAAGCTCGCTTCGCATTCGCTATCTCGATCATTTGAATTTGACAAGAAAAGTTAAGAAGAGTGTCTTAACCTTATACTCTCTATTCCTTATATGTGGGATCAAGCATAAAGTTTAAATTGTAATACTGTGACGTAGCTCTTTTAATTTGCAAAGCAGACAAAAACACCCTTCAGAATAAAATAGTGTAAACACGTCCGGGATAAAGGAATATTTCACAAAATATGCACTTTATACAATATCTATTATATTGGTCGCGTTCTCTCCGGACAGGTAATGTTTCATCAGGATATGTTTTTCTCTAGTAAAGCTATATATCTTAAATCAGTAATTAAGCACTTAATTTGAGTTTTCGTTTGAGAATTTTGAGTGACTCATATAGAAAGAAACAGTATAAAGCAACCGCAGACTAGAAGTAATGTCCTAAAATCATTCAACTACTTCCCCATAACAAAACTATCATATTAACGTAAACCAAATATTCCATAAAGTGGTTGAATGGAGACGAGAATCGAGTATATTATTCTTGTATCGTCTTTCGATTAAGCTTCTAGAAACAAGGCACGGTAGGCACGTGACATTCGTTTCAACAGTCTAGTATTAAAATTTACATTAATTTGAATTTATATTCAATATAACTTTATGGGCGTGGAAAATATTGAAATGATATATATGTGACAGATAGGCTATATTAAACTTATCATTTATAGGTTTATTTTTTTTATTATAAGTGAATTTGTAAATCATGTTTTTCTGTGGTTTGCATACATTAATTGTGTTTAAGTGAAGTTTTAAGCTGTATCTTTTTTCTAACAGGATAAGGATAGAATCTAGTCAAAGGTAGGCTATGTAATTTTTGGTATTGAAGTGTTGAAAATCAATGCTAATTTTTAGGTAAGCAAAAGCAAGAAATTAATGGAGTTTAAATAATTGTGGAATAGTCCTCATATTTTCCTTATGCAAGGATGGAATTATTAAACATGTTTTATACTTAACTACGGCATTACCAAATTATTTATCGGAGAGCACGTATGACTATGGGAAAGGTGACAGGTATGTGGGAACCGCAGCGTTTGGCGATCCGTTCTCTTTGGCTACCCCTCTAGGAAAAAGCGTGAAGCTTTCTACTTATGTGTACATACATAGGTATGTGTTTGAATGTATGAACCTGTATATCAGTATCCAGCTATATACTTTATCCAGGTAAACCTAATCGCAGTTTAGCTCTAATAGTCAATGATGGGTATATAATGGTGTTGATTTCAACACGAGTGTACTTTACGCCGGTTAGCCGAGTTGCGGCGTGCGGTTGTTTCACTTAAAAATAGTGTTCAGTCTAATTGATGACCCTGCTTCAATTGCAAAGACATGAAACGTTTGAGAGGAGTCCTCTTTAGGATTATTACAGTTTTTATTTTTTATGAAAAATGTATTTAGTGTTTTATATAGCTATTCTTGAGCCTTCATGTAAATACAATACATATGTTTGCGTTTACGTTTCCTTCTATTTCCAGTATATTATATTTCATTGTTTTACATTTTTTTAAATAATAGTCCTTAAACATACTTTTTATATAAATAAAAAAAATATATTCTTTTTAAAGCTCATAACAACCTATTTGTCCATTAAACTGTCTTATTTCTGTTATTTATTATTATAAACAATATATGTTACAACCCGATATATCTGTTAAGTCTGATTTCTTTTTCGATATTTTTCTAAAAATCTATTGTATAAACTATTCTAGAGTTTTTACATCTATGGCATTAGGTCGCGTGTGAAATACCGTCCTCGTGATCTACTGAACTTTTATGTAACTTTAAATTTGCCTCATTATATCCTTGCTCATATTTATACTCACGGCACGAAAACTGTTTCATAGGAATTACATAAATTGGTTCATTTGTAACGTGCATTTGTAATATATGTTTGTATGCAATACAAATAATAATCTTATTTTATAGAAATTAATCCTTACTTTAGTGTCCCTGCGGTCAAAGTTCGATTCTTGTTGGTGGGATGATTATTGTTAATTTATAAGTGGAATAATTGTAGATTCAAAACTGTAATTTTAGACAAAAATTTCAAAAATATATAAGTTACTATAAATTTCAATATAAACTAAATGGACTTGCGAAACGGTCCGAAGTAATTTGTGTAAGCAGCCTGCTATTTCGTATGTCAACATAATTATACAAATTAGTGTAAGTTATGGAAGTATCGCAATTTATCCGTTACTGTCAGTACAGTCATCGTATAAACGACGAGCGCTTTAATAAATAAAGGATTATTTGGTGCACGATGGATGAGACATTTACTCGATAAGCACTTTGACCGACGATGTTCATAGTGTATGTTGTACTTAGACATATAACGCTTATACACTATATATATATATATATATATATATATATATATATATATATATATATATATATATATATATATATATATATATATATATATATATATATATATATATATATATATATATATATATATATATATATATATATATATATATATATATATATATATATATATATATATATATATATATATATATATAAGCAGTGTGTAGAATAAACTATAAAATATGATAAACTATAACAATACTGCCTACTTTTGTCCACTTAAAGTTTTTAAACGACTTATTATTAAGAAAAAATATAGTTCTATTATGCATAATATAAAATACATATAATTTTTCTAATGTTATAGTAAACTCTACTATGGCGGGAAAATTAATTAAACGATTGTTATCTAGATATTAAATTTCCTCCGGCTTACCGCATATACAGTAAAATTATACTAAGCAAATAATAGATGAATTGAATTTCTGTTTCTTTCTGTCAATTACAACTGATTTTATTTTTCGTAAATTATGAGTCATTTCTTCTATTTCACATCACTTTCTAAATATTTATTAACAAAAAGTTAAAATAATAATTATTAAGAGTACTAACAAAAAATCAAATAGACTTTTTTAAATAATCTTTAAAACAATATAAAATATATATTATCTGTAAGAAAATTACACTACACTCGTCTCGTTACGCGACGATCGTGACGTATAAGGCGGTGATTCGTCAAATGCGGACACGAAGGACATGGCTTTCTCAGAGGGCGGCCTGGGGCGAGTGAATTTGTGATTTATTTGCATTATAAATGAATTATTGGGTTAAAGGTTATTGTGTTATTGTAATTATATATAAGGGATGTTTTATAGATATTTTTAGATATTATTTTTGATAACTTCTCGCTTTATCCCGCATATATTAGGATAAGCAGAGGGAACTGCAGAAAACATAAGAACCTAGTGTTAAGACACGCCGTTGCTTAGTCCCTGCTTCCTCAGTCCTTGCTGTCCGCTCTTTTCTAGATATTGCGTGTTGTGTGATGGAACTCAACTTCGCGCTTTGCCTAGTTTCCAGAGAGAAGAAAATGAAAATAGAAAAATCCATCTTCCCCGAGTGGGAACCGAACCACAAACCGTCGCGTTTACAGACAAACGCTACGCTCTGCGCCATGACGGTCCTCTATTGTTATAATTATATATAAGGGTTGCTTTATTAGATACTTTTAGGCAATTTTATTTTTTTTTTGTTGTTTAAACTATCGTCGTATGATGTTGATTATGAATACTTTCTGGTAACATAACAAAGCACATGGCTGAGTTCTGTGAAGAAATAGTACGTCGATTTAGGGAAAGCATACAAAAGAGTTCCTTGAAATTATATTCCTGTTGCTACATGCGCGAAAAACTATATTTAAAATGTGATAGATAAATTAACCAAAAAGTGCAGCTTATGCGTAAAGAATTATGAACTATATCACGGTATGTTTATAAAGGTCAGTGATATTTTAAAAATGATAAATAGTAACAATTCACTTTTTTATTTTATTTTTAAATTTATACAAGCAATAGGCAACATACGGTTTATTGGAAAACTATAGAGAACGCATTCAACTCGTTGAAATTCAAGTAGAGGTAATGTAATTTTTTCTTTGATTAGTAATATTACATCGTACATCATCGTATTCGAAATTAAAATGTTCTATGTGTCGAAAACACATCCACTCAAAGCCTGAGCTATAATACATACATACATAGCTTTACGCTTTATTCGTAGCGGGGTAGTCAGAGAGAACGGAGTGCGAACAATGTATAACTCTTTCGTCTTATACACTATCATTGCCTTTTCTTACATGCACTCCCTTTTTACATAACCTTCCGCCAGTATCATTGGCACTGCGTTTTCGAAAGGTACTGTTGTTGAAAAAGATCTTGTGATACTGTTCCAACACTTAAAGTAATATTTCTATTAAATGATATAGAGGATTTCAAAGAAAAATGAGTAAAGTAAATCATACAAAACATTTAGTTATTGCTATTTGACAACATAAGCAGAGTCACAGAAGAATGCTGGTTATATATAAACAGTTCTATAAATAAATCATCCACATACAAATTATGCTAGAAATTTCCTTAATTAAGTTTAAAATCTAAAATATATTTGCACATTATTTGAATAAATTAAAGACTTTGGTTAAGATCATCAAATAGATAGAAGATTAAAATATTTAAAGCTTTGCAAGGTTGGTACGTCATTAGACCATTTAGTTAGAAATAGTTATGCGAAGTGAAAAATATACACCATATCTCAAATAAAATGAGACCAATATATATTGTTTCAACACCGAGTGAACACCGTCCAGTGCAGATATAGCGCTATGTATTACTATAATATTTTAATATAGAAAACAGAGAACATAGTATTCTCTCATTGCCATCCGCCTTGACATTGTATGTTGAAATGAAAATATTTATTCTTCTATCCTCTGTCTCCAGGAGCAGAACTCACGACCACGGTCCTTACAGTTATATGATTTTTATATATGGTAAAGCGGTATCTTAATAACGATCAGAATAAGATAGAGAGAAGAAAAATATTTACATACATTTATCAATTGTTATTCATTGCATTTAAAATGGTAGATGCTTTTTGATCAGTATTGAGTTACTTAGCTTAACATTGTATCCTGCGTGTTAGAAGATTAGTCAGAGGGAACCGCAGGAACCATAAGACCCTAGTGGTTAGACACTTCGCTTCTTACCTTTCTAGATTGCATGTTAAGTGGTGGAACTTAACGCCTCTTTTTGTCTCGTTATCAGAGCGAAGAAAATGAAAATTATTTAATCTCTCTGAGCGGCAATTGAACTACTCGGGAAACATAAACCGTCGCGTTTAAAAGCAGAGGCTGTGTCTCTGTGCGATGACGATCTCAACGTGTTTTATTGCAACTTATTATTTCTATATTTAAATTAGTAATCTCCTTAAGCTTTTAGCTAAACCACTTAAGATTTCAACTTCCATAATATAACTAGAACGACAAACTTTTTGCTATATATATCAAGATAGAAAAATTTATTAAAAAATATTCTAGTAACATCGCAAACCACTGGTTTCTCAGCCGTTCTACTTGCCGACTCAACGATAATTTATACAAGTAGAGCCACATTTTATGTACATACGTGACCTACGAACTTACCTTATTAATGTATACATTTGTAAGTCAATTATTGAAATATTATTTCAACTCCAGGCGAAAACGTGCTAAGTCAATGTTTGATGAATTTGAATTATTTATATTCTATATGAATATGAAAATTTCTTACCTACTACCGCTGGTCTCGTCATTATTTCTAATTTTACATTAAAAGTAATTTTAAGTAGCTTTATTTGTCTTGTATTGTTGTTGCAAGGTTGAAAGACTATCTAGTATGTTTTCAATTCTATTTTCACAAGATTATCGAATTAAGAATTAAAAAGTAAATATATAATTTCAGTTAAAACTCACTATTGACTGACTGACTAATAGTAAAATAACGTACCACCAAATTTGAAGAAGTAGAAAAAGAAAACCTTGAGTATTATATATATAAAGGAGAACTAAGACAAGATTTATTTTTGTTGATTTTTAAAGTGTTAATCCACACTGAGGATAGAAAAAATACTTAAAGAAAACATATAAAAATTTGAACGCAGCGGGACTCGAACCCGCGCCCTCCTGCGAACCGTGCAGGCGCTCTCACCACTGAGCCATGCGTTCTACATCACGCCGCGTTGAAATTCTTATATGCTTTTATACAACTTATATCGTTGTTAGCATCTCTGTAGGGAGATTTTTACAAATTTCCGCTACCCAAAGACCATTACAAAGAACAATCGTTTGGCGAGAGAGAATGCTATTTTTATTAAATATTTTTGTTGATTTTTAAAGTGTTAATCCACACTGAGGATAGAAAAAATACTTAAAGAAAACATATAAAAATTTGAACGCAGCGGGACTCGAACCCGCGCCCTCCTGCGAACCGTGCAGGCGCTCTCACCACTGAGCCATGCGTTCTACATCACGCCGCGTTGAAATTCTTATATGCTTTTATACAACTTATATCGTTGTTAGCATCTCTGTAGGGAGATTTTTACAAATTTCCGCTACCCAAAGACCATTACAAAGAACAATCGTTTGGCGAGAGAGAATGCTATTTTTATTAAATATTTTTGTTGATTTTTAAAGTGTTAATCCACACTGAGGATAGAAAAAATACTTAAAGAAAACATATAAAAATTTGAACGCAGCGGGACTCGAACCCGCGCCCTCCTGCGAACCGTGCAGGCGCTCTCACCACTGAGCCATGCGTTCTACATCACGCCGCGTTGAAATTCTTATATGCTTTTATACAACTTATATCGTTGTTAGCATCTCTGTAGGGAGATTTTTACAAATTTCCGCTACCCAAAGACCATTACAAAGAACAATCGTTTGGCGAGAGAGAATGCTATTTTTATTAAATATTTTTGTTGATTTTTAAAGTGTTAATCCACACTGAGGATAGAAAAAATACTTAAAGAAAACATATAAAAATTTGAACGCAGCGGGACTCGAACCCGCGCCCTCCTGCGAACCGTGCAGGCGCTCTCACCACTGAGCCATGCGTTCTACATCACGCCGCGTTGAAATTCTTATATGCTTTTATACAACTTATATCGTTGTTAGCATCTCTGTAGGGAGATTTTTACAAATTTCCGCTACCCAAAGACCATTACAAAGAACAATCGTTTGGCGAGAGAGAATGCTATTTTTATTAAATATTTTTGTTGATTTTTAAAGTGTTAATCCACACTGAGGATAGAAAAAATACTTAAAGAAAACATATAAAAATTTGAACGCAGCGGGACTCGAACCCGCGCCCTCCTGCGAACCGTGCAGGCGCTCTCACCACTGAGCCATGCGTTCTACATCACGCCGCGTTGAAATTCTTATATGCTTTTATACAAACTTATATCGTTGTTAGCATCTCTGTAGGGAGATTTTTACAAATTTCCGCTACCCAAAGACCATTACAAAGAACAATCGTTTGGCGAGAGAGAATGCTATTTTTATTAAATATTTTTGTTGATTTTTAAAGTGTTAATCCACACTGAGGATAGAAAAAATACTTAAAGAAAACATATAAAAATTTGAACGCAGCGGGACTCGAACCCGCGCCCTCCTGCGAACCGTGCAGGCGCTCTCACCACTGAGCCATGCGTTCTACATCACGCCGCGTTGAAATTCTTATATGCTTTTATACAACTTATATCGTTGTTAGCATCTCTGTAGGGAGATTTTTACAAATTTCCGCTACCCAAAGACCATTACAAAGAACAATCGTTTGGCGAGAGAGAATGCTATTTTTATTAAATATTTTTGTTGATTTTTAAAGTGTTAATCCACACTGAGGATAGAAAAAATACTTCTCTCTCGCCAAACGATTGTTCTTTGTAATGGTCTTTGGGTAGCGGAAATTTGTAAAAATCTCCCTACAGAGATGCTAACAACGATATAAGTTGTATAAAAGCATATAAGAATTTCAACGCGGCGTGATGTAGAACGCATGGCTCAGTGGTGAGAGCGCCTGCACGGTTCGCAGGAGGGCGCGGGTTCGAGTCCCGCTGCGTTCAAATTTTTATATGTTTTCTTTAAGTATTTTTTCTATCCTCAGTGTGGATTAACACTTTAAAAATCAACAAAAATATTTAATAAAAATAGCATTCTCTCTCGCCAAACGATTGTTCTTTGTAATGGTCTTTGGGTAGCGGAAATTTGTAAAAATCTCCCTACAGAGATGCTAACAACGATATAAGTTGTATAAAAGCATATAAGAATTTCAACGCGGCGTGATGTAGAACGCATGGCTCAGTGGTGAGAGCGCCTGCACGGTTCGCAGGAGGGCGCGGGTTCGAGTCCCGCTGCGTTCAAATTTTTATATGTTTTCTTTAAGTATTTTTTCTATCCTCAGTGTGGATTAACACTTTAAAAATCAACAAAAATATTTAATAAAAATAGCATTCTCTCTCGCCAAACGATTGTTCTTTGTAATGGTCTTTGGGTAGCGGAAATTTGTAAAAATCTCCCTACAGAGATGCTAACAACGATATAAGTTGTATAAAAGCATATAAGAATTTCAACGCGGCGTGATGTAGAACGCATGGCTCAGTGGTGAGAGCGCCTGCACGGTTCGCAGGAGGGCGCGGGTTCGAGTCCCGCTGCGTTCAAAATTTTTTTATATGTTTTCTTTAAGTATTTTTTCTATCCTCAGTGTGGATTAACACTTTAAAAATCAACAAAAATATTTAATAAAAATAGCATTCTCTCTCGCCAAACGATTGTTCTTTGTAATGGTCTTTGGGTAGCGGAAATTTGTAAAAATCTCCCTACAGAGATGCTAACAACGATATAAGTTGTATAAAAGCATATAAGAATTTCAACGCGGCGTGATGTAGAACGCATGGCTCAGTGGTGAGAGCGCCTGCACGGTTCGCAGGAGGGCGCGGGTTCGAGTCCCGCTGCGTTCAAATTTTTATATGTTTTCTTTAAGTATTTTTTCTATCCTCAGTGTGGATTAACACTTTAAAAATCAACAAAAATATTTAATAAAAATAGCATTCTCTCTCGCCAAACGATTGTTCTTTGTAATGGTCTTTGGGTAGCGGAAATTTGTAAAAATCTCCCTACAGAGATGCTAACAACGATATAAGTTGTATAAAAGCATATAAGAATTTCAACGCGGCGTGATGTAGAACGCATGGCTCAGTGGTGAGAGCGCCTGCACGGTTCGCAGGAGGGCGCGGGTTCGAGTCCCGCTGCGTTCAAATTTTTATATGTTTTCTTTAAGTATTTTTTCTATCCTCAGTGTGGATTAACACTTTAAAAATCAACAAAAATATTTAATAAAAATAGCATTCTCTCTCGCCAAACGATTGTTCTTTGTAATGGTCTTTGGGTAGCGGAAATTTGTAAAAATCTCCCTACAGAGATGCTAACAACGATATAAGTTGTATAAAAGCATATAAGAATTTCAACGCGGCGTGATGTAGAACGCATGGCTCAGTGGTGAGAGCGCCTGCACGGTTCGCAGGAGGGCGCGGGTTCGAGTCCCGCTGCGTTCAAATTTTTATATGTTTTCTTTAAGTATTTTTTCTATCCTCAGTGTGGATTAACACTTTAAAAATCAACAAAAATATTTAATAAAAATAGCATTCTCTCTCGCCAAACGATTGTTCTTTGTAATGGTCTTTGGGTAGCGGAAATTTGTAAAAATCTCCCTACAGAGATGCTAACAACGATATAAGTTGTATAAAAGCATATAAGAATTTCAACGCGGCGTGATGTAGAACGCATGGCTCAGTGGTGAGAGCGCCTGCACGGTTCGCAGGAGGGCGCGGGTTCGAGTCCCGCTGCGTTCAAATTTTTATATGTTTTCTTTAAGTATTTTAAGACAAGATTTTTCGAAAATCCTACATGAACGGTTTAAAATGGGACCTTGTGTTAAATATGAAAACAAACGAGAGAAATTTCAGCTAATTATAAATATTACCTCGAGTGGAATTGCTGATGTCACCTATTAAATGACGATGCAAGCCAATATCTTCTATTATCCACCAATACCAATATATAAGTATTTTCAATTGCCAAAGTTAAATTTGTAAAAAGCTTACTCTGAAGTGAAATATGAAATAATTTTCACAGATACATATATATACATAATATATACGTCTTCAGTTCCCACACTCTGATATAATTACTTTGTAGAAACTGAAGACGTTAACTGTTATAACGGTTCATTTTAGGATTCCTTTGTAGTGTGTAGATAATACATGTTATTATTTATATAACTTCCTATTTTTTCAGTACATTGTATAACTGTGTGTGTATGTATATATCTATATATATATCTATATATATATATATATATATATATATATATATATATATATATATATATATATATATATATATATATATATATATATATATATTATATATATATATATATATATATATATATATATATATATATATATATATATATATATATATATATATATATACTACTATATATACTACTATATATACTATATATATACTATATATATACTATATATATATATATATATATATATATATATATATATATATATATCTTATTTAATATATACTGTATTTCTAATAAGATGAATTATACTGGAGGAGGTTTAAGTAAAACTATTGAGGATATTAGGGCCAGAGGGAATGTATGAGGATTTTTTTCGAATATTTTATTGAGTTATGAAAATATTTCATTATATAATTTAAAATTTATTTTATTCAGATATTTGTATCATTTTATTTACCTTTTTAATTTTATTTATTTATTCTTTATATAGCTATATAGTGACAGGACTGGATATAAATAACAGTAGACGTGGTGAAAGGGGTGCGTAGAGTTCCGTTATTTCTTGATACACTACTAAAGAAAGACATATATAAAACATAATTAAAAAAATAATTGTAGAGATATGAAATAAGTGCTTAAAAATAAATAATCGATCTCTAATAATTTTATATTTAATTGAACAAGTATTTTTTTATAGATTCAAATTGTTTACTATGATAGTTGTACACACAATTAATCTTATATCAAAAATACGTAGTAATAGAAATTAAAAATATACTTTAAGCAACGCTGACTATTCTATTCGAAATTCTTACTTGGGAAGTTAATGTCTATCATATTCTTTTTTTTTCCTCTTCTTTGTCGCTGGTTCTTCAAGAAAAGAACCAAGCCAGAGGGTTTCGAAGAAGTTGAGGACTTAATTGAATAAAAAAATACTTTTATATTTACAAATAATTTGAAATATAGAACCGACATTGCCAAAAACCAGTTCACACTTGCCCAATTTTGCATTATAATGCAAGAAAAAAACAATAATTGTTCTGTATGCTACGAAACTATAAGCAAATTGCGATTCGTTACAATTTAATTGCGAGAAATGTATGCCGTGACGGATACCAATAATCAATCAGTTTAACAAGTATTGTGATTTAACTAACGGCCGCTTCTAACTTTAACAGTGTATAGAAGTATTTATATATACATTAGATTTCGATTTTCTAGAAAAAAGTTTAATATTTTCAATGACTTTAGTAGGTAATTTATGTTTATAATTGAGTCGAAGAGAAGAAACAACTTAGCGTTCCATGGATTCACCGTGCGGGTTCCGGGCCCATCGTGTTGTAGGAAGAGGAGCTCCGAGCAGCGCTTGGGACTTGCGACCCAAGTGTAGGTTTAAAGGGGCCCCTTTAAAATGCATTAACGCTCACCTTCACTGTCCGAGCTCCTTCCACTACCTAACCAAATTTTAAATGATTCTACCAAAGCCGCCTTCGAAGTGCGTTCTAGAAATGAATTTGTGATAGTTCTAGACAGGCCGAGATCTTTTAATAAACTATAGAGAGATTTCGCTGTTATACCTCTCGCTCCTATTTCAACCGCATATAAGCTAGCTCTAAACCTATTCCTGGTCAGTTCGTTTGTAAGATCGAAATACTTGTTGAGTTTAAGGTGGTGACTTTTCGGGATATTTGTTTCCCACGGAACTGTAAGTTCTACCAGTACTACGCGTTTTAGGCTTCGAGAATATAGAAAAATATCCGATCTGGATGACGAAACACAAATATCCTCAGGGATTTTATACTGTTTCTCATACGTGTCCATCACAAGTGTCCAATCAGGAGCTGGATCTAATATGGAGAAAGGCTTTTGTATAGGTTTTTTATGAGAACCTTCTTTCACAAACTCTATTGAGCGTTTGCTGGTTGTTATGTTTCTCTGTGCTCTTGCTACTGAAAGACTAACGGCTTCACGTATGATTTCCAGTACTTTGTCATGGCGCCGCGAGTAATGACCACTATCCAAGAGTACCCTACACCCCACCAGCATATGTTTAGCTGTCCCCACTGCCTCTTTACAGATGTAGCAAGATTTATCGGTAGCTTTACCCCATCTCACTAAATTACTTTGATCTGGAAGAGTCATTTGGAACGCATTTAGGTAGAATTTTAACAGTGCTGGAGACCAGTCGTGAATTAGGGTGCGCCATTTTAAAGCTAAAGGGATACAGAATTCTCCTATAGTTAGCCACTTATTTTGCATTTCTAAGCCCATTGCGTGCACCTTATACTTATCGTTCTCGTCTTGCCGAATAAAAGATTTTATTATGTCTGTGTCTTGGACTTTCCTCTTTGATCCTAACCCTACTTTACTAAATTGTGCTCCTATCATAAATTGCTTATGGAATTTAAGTCTTGACTCGAGCTCTGGGACACTTCTGTCTCTTGGAAGTGAGGTAACAATCTCATCCCGTGATTTTCCCAGAATATGTGTTTTGGCGACTCTTAGATGTTTATAGAGCTCCGATGGTTTCTTTAATCTCAACCCAAAATTATTTTTGTCTCTAAATAAGATTGAGGTGTCCGCCGAATGCGCTAGCCCAAGCCAAAACTTCAGCATCTTTATGACGCTTGCATCTAACTTTGCCAAGAGAGTTTTATTAAATTCATATACGAGGAAAGGCCAATTCAGACGTGATGTTAGAAAATTGTCGTGACGTGATGTTAGAAAATTCAAAAATTGTAAAGTCATGAACAACGTGGGTATAATTATTTTAAATTTGTCTTTATTTGCAATATAATGCTATATTATATGTTATGATATATTGATAAGTATAGGTACTATATTTATATTTTTAATCTTTTTAGATTCCTACTCGGGGATAATCGATTTTTTCATTTCGTTTTCTTTGCTCTGGCACACAGCTTAAAAAAAGGCGGAAAGCAGTGAATGGAGTGTTTTCGGCAAACAAAGTTCGGTAAATCGTGAAGCTAAAAAAATATGAAAATTTTTCTACTTGGACTTGTTTACTGGCAGGCCTAATGATGTACCTGTCGATTGAAATATAAAACTCGATGAGATAGCTCAATCGATTCTCTCGATACATCTCATGAATAAAAATTACATTAAAATGATGCTGTGATAAATAGTGTACTTCACTGTCCAGTATGTTTAACTTAAGCAGTACATTGTAAATTAGCCGTATAGTACTTTATTTTGATACGTATAGGGTAGCTTTTGGTTGTAAGTTTTGAATTGTATGAAAGCAAAATTCTCATACTTAATGCTCTTAAATTAATAGTATTGTTCAAATTTAGCTTTTGGTAAATATGTCAAATGTGAACAAATATGGATACAATAAATTATAATTAGTGTTCTGTGGTTAATTGTAAATTTATAAATATTTTGTTCTGGATTTCGAGTTATTTTGTCATCGTAATATATATTTTTATTAAAACCGAATTTTACTTCGAGTGAGAATCGAATTGACTACCGTCGTGTAAGTCAATGAGAAGCTTTTTTTTATTAATATATTATTTTAAACGATATGCTTGTGAGATCGAATCTGTCTCGTAAATAAGTCGAAAGTGAAAGACGAAGGGTAATTAGCACCAATTGTTATTTTGAGTCTTCCTAAGGTAATTTTGCATTGTGTTACGACACCTGAAATGTCATAGACGGAAAATTAGAGACTCTGTAATAAATCATTGAGATTTAACGGCATAATATGCTAAATACAAGAGTTGCTTATACATACATAATTATATCTAACAAATAAGCAAAATAAATCTCTATTTCCGTATCGTATATCGTAGGGTATAAAGAGGGAACCTAGTTTTAAAATAATTTTTTTACCAGGGCTAGGCAATGAAATTGAATGATAAAATTATTTATCCCCGAATAGAACCCACAATCGCCGTTAACAGTCAGCACTGTGACAATTTTATTTAAGAGATTTTCCATAGATAACTACGGTTGAACGTGTTATATCTTCAAAATGAATTAGAACCTATCTCAAGCTATTATCTGCTAAGTAACATAGCATACCAGCCACAACTATTAAGATATAAACAGAAAACAAGTTCCATTCAAATCCATTCTATAGTACCAATTACTTAATACAAATTAATATAAAGACATTTGTGCTTAAGACGCAACAAAAAATTAAATTAGTCTAAAACATTTTAAAATTAGATAGTAATAAAAATCTTTATATACGATTATATAAGGCCACGTTGACATCAAATGAATAGATTTTGATATAAAATTACAAATAAAATCCAAAGAAACCATGGAAAATGGGAGATCGTAAATATATAAGGTTATTATAATTACTTTTTATACCAATAAAGATTTGTACTCAATAAAAAAAATGTTGGATTAAAATATAAAAGCTGCAGGTGTCTCTGCGGGGCGCGACGTCATAGACAATGAGTGTTGTGAAGTGAACTTCTTAGTAATCGGGTATGAATGACTGTAGTAAGAATTTTAAAAATATTATTTCAATCCGCTCAAATATTAAAAAAAACACTTGAGAATATTATTTATTTTATAAAATAAAATTCTAAAATATACGAGTCCGCCATTATTTTTAAAATAGGAATTAGCGATCCTTTATGTTACATCTATGAGAGTTCTGTGGCATCATGGCAGAGTAGGCAGAGGGAATTGAAGGAACCACAGGAACGTAGTGTTAAGACACTTTATTGCTTACTCCCTTGTTCCTCCATCTCCTCTTTTCACCTTGTTCGAGGCAAAGCGTGTTGAGCAGCATAACTCATCGCTGCGCTTTGTATTTCTAGTTTCCAAAGCGAAGAAAATGGAGATAAAAAAATCCATCTTTCTCAAATGGGAATCGAACCCACAAACCGTTGGGTAGACGTTACGCCTTTGCGCCACGACGACAAAGACTTCCGTACAGCAGAGTTTAGAAATGTCAAGACTACAATGTGCTTATCCTGCTGTATGCGGTATAAAGTGTAATGTAAGCTAAAATAAAATAAGAACGCATTTTTTCGTTTTCTTCATATTTATTTACACATTAATGAACACTTAAAAGTACCCCCGAATGTCTCTACATACTAGAAAACTGTACTATAAGTTAAATAGTATTATAGAATTTTGAAACATTGTTTTTTTGTCCATTCATACTGTATTCAAGGATAGAAGACAATTTGACGTCGCGTGCGTTACATCGTTATATACCTATGCACATAGTTAATGCTAGCTTGGAACAGTGCCTGTGACTTGTGAACTAAGCTTAGGCTTATCTTCTCATAAGTAGTAAATTAGCCAAGCCAAGCTACACCAACACCAATAGCTCTAAAGAGCCAGGATCAAACAGAGTAGTTACTAAAGCTCATAAAGGGGGATGTGGGTAATTGGTTGGTAACGCACATCCTCTCAGGTTGTGGATGTCTACAGGCGAGGGTGTCCACTTAACATCTGGTGGTCTTTTTGCTCATTTGCCATCTTATAATACAAAGTATTATTTATTTTAACAGTAAAAATGAAGAAAAATGAGACTATTATCATGATCGACACCCAATACAAGTCTTGGCTGTTCTCCCAATATATCAATATAAGTTATAAATTTAACATTCTTACCAATCAGTTCGTTTATTATTGTAAATTGTTAATAATGTATTCGTTGGCTAGAATTAAAGTACCGTTTCCCGATTTAATATTTACGATGTTATAGATCGATATTATATCGGTAAAGTTCACGTTGGCGTTTGGTTCAGTACTAAATATGAAAAAAACTTTTGAAACGAAATTATTGTTTATTATAATATTATATAGCTTCACGCTTTATCCTGCTCATAGCAAGGTTATCAATTTTCCGCCTTTCTCGAAATGGCGGAAAGTCGTAATGAGTGGTGAAACTCAACGCCATACTGTACCTAGTTGCTAGCGCGAAGAGTGAACTCACATAAACAAATAATATTAATCAATTAATTAATAGTATAATATTGTCTTTATTTTTTGTTTCACTTACAAAAAACATTACTTTTGGTCCTTACCCCATAATCATAATACTTGTAAACTTACTTAAACAATATATCTCAAATATAGTATTGTATAGACAGATAACTAGATTTTGACATTACATCTCTTTTCCACAAGAGTTTTACTTGTTGTGAGGCGGAATTCAACGCCGCCCTTTATCTTACCAATGTGAAAATGAAACTCACAAGTATGCAAAAATATTTAGAGTCATAAATAATAAGAAAACCTAAAAAAATATTAATCTATCCATTAAAAAATTATTACAAAAACAGTATGTTTTTCAAACCGCTTCATAACAGACCTTGAAATCGATTTAAACGAGGAACCCTGATTTTAATACTATTAAAGCTATTAAGATTATGACTTAAATCATAGCTATTTCTTACTTTTAAGCTTTTATTACATATGTATGAGTTTTCTGCTACGTATGACGTCATCGCCCATGTTACTGACTTAACCGGAACTTAAGGTGGAGTTATTTATTTATTATGAATCAATTGGATTCTCATTTGAGTGAATCAAATAGCTAATTTTTAGAACTTCGAATTTTGAAGAAGAAATTAACTATAAACAAAAAAAAGCGCGGCGTTGAGTTCCACAAATCAATCCGCAATGTATCAAAAGGTAGGAAGCGAGGAACGCAGCGTTTTGACACTAGGTTACCTGGGAAAGTTTGAATTTGTTTTGCTATATTTATATATATATTTTAAAAAAAATTTACGAAAACCGATGGTGTTTAATGTAAAGCCACTATGTTATCTACTTTTTGACAATTGTTAAGACTGTTTAAACGATTGAACAGATTAACCATGTGTATTAGTATTCGTAAGTAAATTTTAATATGTCACATAAGCGATTTTTATGAATTTCTTTAGAAATATATAAATAATACAAATACGAAAACCCTAAAAACAAATTTTTAGAAACCGTATAAAATTTTAACATAGTTGGATTTGAACCTGCACATATTGCATCACAAATCACTTTCACAGTGGGTGGCAAATAAGCTAAAACAAAAACATTGTTGTTAATACAATACTTACATACATGTCCCATACAAATCATTAGTACGTACAATCGTTATATGAAGATGCATAAGGACAAGCGGTTCATAGTAAACGTGCACTTTAACCACGAATCTATCCGTCAGTGATCATGAGTGAGTCATTAAAAGTTATCTGTTGAACTGGTGACCTCTGTCCCAGATTGATTGTTGAGACAATATGTGAGTACTAATACCTACAGGTATAGGTAGGTTATTAGGTATAGGTATTTTGTATTGTAATTTAAGATACTATATATATATATATATATATATATATATATATATATATATATATATATATATATATATATATATATATATATATATATATATATATATATATATATATATATATATATATATATATATATATATATATATATATATATATATATGTACAAAAATTATCATATTATGCTTTTTATATAATTATCATAAATAGCACTCTTTAGATCGCAAACTCCAATTACCAAAAAAACCTTTTAGAGAGAGGTCAAGTTAATTTTTCATGTTACACAATCTTCTTATTTTACACACGTTTTAATATGATATTATAATTGAAGCTATCGCAGTAATGACTACAAATGGCGGAGATATGTAAATGAGCACTGATTTGTAGATTTTATTTCCTTGACCCCAGTCCAGGATTATACTGTAGCGAACTATCGATCATTAGTGAAGATCTCCTTATAAATGTTTTTAAGTTAAGTAAAAATATGTTTTTAAATTCTAATTTACTTTAAATATTTCCAAATATGTTTGTATTTTTTTCTTTATTTTAGTGTTAATTATATGATGTCGTTTAAGTCTTTTGCGTTTTAAATAGTTCTTTTTGAGACTATCGTGGCGCAGCGTCTAAGTATAAACGGGAATGTTTTTGGTTCTTTTCCCACTAGGTGATGTCTAAAGTTCGCTTACGTAATGTCTAGAAAATTGAGAAGATAGTGGAGAAAAGAGTGTCTTAACACTAGGTGTCATCCGTCTATCCTTCTATATACGGGATAGAATAGGAGTTAAAAAATATTTTAAATTTTATATTTTATACATACAAAGTATAGACGCATATTTTATTTTTCAATATTGTTACATAGTTCGGGATACTTTTCATACTTTTTGTTACATTAATTCAAACAATATAATTTGGTTGGCAAAATTCATTGCTATACTCGTATATAACCAATATTAAATGTGAAAAATTACTACGATACTGGTATTTTATCTATGTCAGGAGGAGTTTGTTAGGAGACCAAAACCTAATGCTAAAACACTTTATTCCGTGCTTTCCACCTTTTTTTGAGGCATTGAGTGTTGAGTTAGTTGCCAGAGCGAATGACGTAAGACGCCAAATAATGTTCATATCATTTTAAATTTAACTACTTATTAAGTTTTAGTTTTTCACTTAATAACGAATAATGAAACGATATAATCTCAAATAACAATAAAATTTAATCGATATTTTTCCTTACTGTCAGCGTAATTTGAATAAATTGTTATAAAGCCTTACAATGTTTCAATATTTTTTTATATTTTGTAAAAATTAAAAACATACGCACAGAGTGCTTAGTTAATAAAAAATATATACAAAAACAATTTTCGTGTTATTAATAATAATTAATGTGTTTTGTTTTATTACATTTTTAAGCTATTTGACGTATTATTTACACTCGAAGTTAAGAAAAATATAAAACATCTATGTAGCAGAGTGCGGCGTTGAGTTACGCGGCTATTAAACGACTTGCAACGGTAAATGGAAACGGATCTTAACACTGCCTGTAATAAACTTAACAAATATAGCAAGTCGTTCTTATAAATACAATAACATATACATATATAAGTTAATATAATATGTAATACTTAAGTTTTTTATTTAAAGGGAAGTAATTTTTGCATACGATGTAAGTGTCAGTATCAGAGGCATGTCACGTTCCGATCCATACATGTTATGAAAATTAAACAATGAAATATATTCAAAATTAGTGTCACTCAACTTGAGCATGGTTTGATTTTCCTTATTTTGTTATATATTTACATATGAGAAGAAACTTTTTAACATTCTATTGATTCATCGTGCAGTATTAGGACTTGATCAAAAATAGAAATACGCGTTTATATACGTCTTGACTGTTTAAGCGCCTTTTTTCTTTCATGAGTAAATTTTATTATATCTCATTGGAGCTATTGTTGTAGGTTCAATTCCCGTTCGTTTCATTTTTTGGATAAGAATTGTTTCATAAGTCACGAGTCGGCAAGCTTTACCAATTACCATGTAGAGTTCCCAATTCGAAAAGTATAGAGGGCTAAGTTGAGGTTTTCTCAAGTTAAAAACAAGTACTATTTAAATTTAAAATAATATATTTATATTGTGTTACATAAAAATATTTCGGTTATACTTATTATACGAGGGTCAAACTGAAAGTTCTTAGAAAATCAAAAACTAAGCATTCTAGCAAGTTATTAGTTTTATTATAAGTTTTCATAATAGCGTCCGTTTACATCAATACATCGCTGCATTCGATGAAACCATTGAGAAAAGCATCTTGCCCACTCGGCCTTATGGGTCTCTTCAACGGCGTTTTGAAACGCAGCCACTGCTTCTTCGGCGTCCATAAAATGTTTTCCTCGAAGTTTTTCTTTTATTTTCGGGAATAAATAAAAATCGCAGGGTGCGAGGTCGGGGCTATACGGCGGGTGACCCAGTAATTCCACGTCTAAGGTCGCCAAATAGTCGATCGTTTGCCTGGCGGTGTGCGACGAGGCATTGTCGTGATGAAGGAGGATCCTGCTGCGAGGTCGTTTCTCTCGAACTTTTTCCAAGACAAGTGGCAAACAGTTGTTAGTGTACCACTCTGCATTAACCGTTTCCTGATCCTCTAAGACAACTGTCGCGTAATGACCTGTCTTTCCGAAGAACGAGGCCACCATCTTTTTTCCAACACTTCGACCTCTCTTCACTTTAGTTGGCAACTCTTCGGAAGGAAACACCCACTGAGCAGACTGTCTTTTGGTTTCCGGATCATAACAGTAAATCCAGCTTTCGTCACCCGTTAGTATGTCGAACACAGCATTTGAGTCACCTCCGTTAAATTTTTGGATCATTTCTCGGCACCAATCAACACGGCGGAGTTTTTGAGCCTCGGTCAAATTATGCGGTATCCAGCGGGCACAAAGCTTCCTGACCGCTAAATGTTCATGGAGGATTTTGTGTACTTGACTCATACCTATGCCTAGACTTGTCCGAATCTGCTGATAGGTCACTCTTTTGTCAGTCTCTATCATACGCCGCACAACACTGATATTATCTTCACTCGTCGCTGTAGAAGGCCGTCCCTCACGCAAATCATCGGTGAGATTAGTTCGACCACGTTTGAATTCATTAAACCAGTTGTAAACTGTGGCACGAGATGGGGCTTCATCGTGAAAAGCCAATCGAAGTCTATCATAACTTTCTTGTTGACTTATATGACATCGAAAGTCATAAAAAATCATTGCACGAAAATTTTCTCGGCTTAAATTCATTCTGACGTGCACAGACGATTTTCAATTTGCCGCCAAATCGTAAAACAAATGACAATCGAATGAAATGTATACTCAATATTATTGGTAAAGAGTTCTATTTTCAAAATTTAAACTTATTTTTTTAATATAATGCTTTTAAGTTGCCAGTTCTAAAAACTTTCAGTTTGGCCCTCGTATTGGGTGCCTGTTCCAATAAGTTTTATTCATACATTTTTTGGCAACCGAATAACAAAAATATCAAATATATTTTTTCTTTTTATTTATTTTTCTACCTGACAAGTAGCAGGGCAGGTAGAGACAACTTAGAGTCTAGGCATTTGGCATCCGAGTTCAAGATACCTATTGTACGTTGAATGGCGGACCTTAACACCGCACTTTGCATACAAGAATTGGATTGAGGAAAATAATTTCTTTAAAAGGATCAAAATCAATCAACGAAATCTAAGCTATTTAGAGCTTTTTTATCAAATAACTAACGTTGGTAAAAGGTGATTAGAAGCTTACACATTAATGTTATATAATATGTAAATCGGTTAGAAAGCAACAAAACGGTATTAGAGTAAAATCTATAGTTATAAATCGCCATTTACGACTTATAATCGATAAAATAATATTTTCTCCATACATAAGTGTATACGATGTTATAATATATTATTTTTTATTATAATATTTACATATTGTGAGACGCATTGTGGAAACCGTGGCGAAGCTTTGCATAACAAATTAGTAATATGTTCTCGCTTCGCTCAAGCTCCAGTGATTTTCAAATTTGAGTTGTTTTTTTTTTTGGTTTGTTTTTGCCGATTTATATGACGACTACCGTGTTTAGCGGTTACGGCTATTCTGTATTGCTAGTTTTATTTGAGTTTAGTATGTTTAGCGTCTTTACTTGTTGTATTTTTTTCAGAAATATGAAAAATTTGAAATGAGTTCATCGTTCGATTCTAATTAGAAGGAACCGAAATATTTATTGCTTCATTCCCATATGTAAGAAAGCGGCGTTAAGTTCCGCTATGTAACATACGGAGAACGGAGAGTTTTCAAGATTAATTTTCTTTTCAACATTTTAACATCTGACTCTCTCTGACTTACATATGCGTAAGTTGAGTAATGAAAAACACTTTATCACTTCCATATTTACTACCTAATTTGTAATTCGAGCAGTTCTTATCGTAATGTATGTTATAGTTAATGTTCTCGTTACCAAAGTGATCTTATTGATAAATCATTCCTTATTTAGGAATATCGCTAGTTTCGATTAGATTCACTGTCGTATTTTGTTGCGTGAAACAGCAACCGCAGTGATATACCCTATATATGGCAGTAAAACTTTGTTTTTCTATATATATTCGTGATTAAAGTCAATTACACTAAAAAACCATCCATGTATTTCATATACAAATATATTTTATATAGGAATAAAAACGGCATTAATATCCAGCTTGAAAGTTAGGGTAGCCAACTCCACCTCAATTTTTAATTGAGTTGCAATGAATGCAACTTCTTCATTTCTTTTTCGTCCTTTTGAGTTTTATACGCACAGTAGATTCGATTGTGCGTTAACTTTCACTTCTTCCACGAAAGTAATAAATTGGTTATAATAAATGTAATAAAAGTCATATTATAGGATATATTTGTTTTTACAGAGGCTATTGTTGTGTTGACTGAATTTAATTTTTTTTTCCTAAATTATTTAATTTAGTCACCCTATTACGAAGACAAAGATTAACATTAATTAACCGCCACTCAACAATGGTTAGAAAATGGGACTGGACCTTAAAACCTTTAATGTTTTCTTCCATATGTTCCATTCTTCCTTAAATTCACGAAACCTAACAGATTTTGAACTGACAAAATGAATTTGACAGAATATATTTATATTTATGATTTCTTATAAAATCACTTTATACGATAACTCGGTCCGTCTGTCAAAATAACGCATAGCTATTAATTAAAGACCTCGCTGCGTGAGTACCACTCGTACTTGCGTATATTTTATACAATAGTATCGAGATAGACTCGTGTCAAGGGCGACCATCTAACATCAAAACCTATGTACATAATCGTATTAAAACGTCACATTTTGACATTTACGATTTAAAATTAAAATTTATCACTGTACAATGTACGTACATAAAATATATATATATATATATATATATATATATATATATATATATATATATATATATATATATATATATATATATATATATATATATATATATATATATATATATATATATATATATATATATATATATATATATATATATATATATATATATTGTAGTAAGAAATAACAATACTCATAATTTAAATTAGTTTTCCTAATAAGCTTCATATATATGGATTTTTTTTCAGACATATGTGTATTATGTTATTAATGCTTTCTTTGAATGTGAATTATTATTATTATTATTGCAAAAGTGATTGGTTGGAGATGTTGGGAAAGACCTTAGTTGACCTTTGGGAGCCAAATGATGATGACACTTGTGGAAGGTCACGTTAAAAGCATGTGGACCTTCCGGAGGACATGTAACAAGAGTTTGATATCGATTAAGACCAGGTAAAGGAGCGAGGGTTCTGCAACAAAACATAAAATATGTTAGAATTTGTGTTACTTCATCCAAAATTACAAACTGACTGTAAAATTTTATTTATACATACATATCCAAATTATATGAAATAAATAAAATTAAGATATACATCATATATTTCTAAGTATGATAATTTATATTCCATTGTTCATGCGATTCAGTTTTAAAACGTATGCAGATTGTAATTGTTAATAATTATTTAGAGTGGAATATATTATGTTTATTCACACAACATTATCGCAGATTCCGTCTCGTTGCGATTAATAGTACCAAAAAAATTTGAAAACAAGGCGAAATAATGTGATAAGTACTAATTATATTTAAATTTTCATATTTTATGTAAAAACCGTGGCTATAAGGCCTTGAGGTATAATAATTATTACGTCTATTTAGTTATGTCTATAATCTTTACTTATAATTATTGGCATCAGAGCGAATGTATGTATGTATCTAGAATCTGATATTTTGTTCTTTTGCTGTAATATTTTATGATGTTCACGTAATGAGAACGTAGTGTCAAAACATTACGTTCTTTGTAAGTCTGATTACAAGACACTGTGTACTGAGTAGTGAAATTCTATGACAAGTACTGTCTTATGAGAGCAGAGAAGCGAAATTTCCCTGACAGAGAATAGGATCCACAAGCAGATATTTACCCACTCCGCCACGACGGCAGACATCCATGCTAACTTGAAGTAAAGATAAAATAGGTAAATAAACTTTAGATTAGTTTAATATAGTGCATAATAATATCTGAACAATTTTTCTTAGAGGTACACCACATTCTTCATGGAACAAGCTCGCTATTTCTCTCAGTCAGTCTGTAAACGAACTGTTTATACATAGATTAATGGACAATTTAAGCTTTTCATTCTGTATCAGTTATATCCTTATATTAATCTATATACTTTTGGATTATAGATTAAGATAGACAAATATTAACTCGCATTCATTATATTACTCTGTACAATATTTCATAATGTCTCAAAATATAGCATCGTATGGCAAATAGTTAAAAACTCCGACCCTCGGGTCGCGGCCGTTGTTATTAATCGCCGTCTCCATTTGCCTACAGCTGACATGTTGTGAAACACTCTCGTCCACGATCTTACCACTTTATATGTTTGTTTTTGTTTTTGTTTTCTTAAGATTATCTAATTTTTTTACTTAAAAAGGCAGAACGGAGGACGAAGTGTCTTAACACTAAGTTCCCTCTTTTTCTTCGGTTCCTTCTGATTATCCTGCTTTAAGCGTAAAGCTATATTAGAACAGTTGTTTTTTGTTATATCCTTTATTTTAATTATATATGGCCTGAGGATATCAGGATCAAGTTTGATGTTCACTCAGTGTAATGCTTAGGGCCATAGCACACGGCGTATTTTAAACGCGCCTAAGTGTTCCTGGAACGCGCGTCTTCGGCGCCGTAGACGCTGATATTTGCGTTTACATAGATGAAATAAAAGCGCGCGTCTGACGCGCTTTCAACGCGCGTTTGAAGCTATACAAACGCGCGTACAAAGGAGTGCAGTAGGTGCGGGGGCGGGGTGGGCCATTGTACAACTGAAGAAGAGGAGAGTCTGATCAAAACGCAAAAGTTACGCGCGATCACAGCGCGTCTGTTTGCTGTATCTGCGCGTATACGCGGAATAGACGCGCGTTTCATGATCTCCCCGTGTGCTTAGGTTACAAGGTTGCGATCGAATGTCGTTTGAATCGCGTATACGCGCGTAATCTGCGCGTCGTCTGCGCGTTTAAAATACACCGTGGGCTATGGCCCTTATATAGGTATATCATATATTTTTTATTTCTCCTCTATATTCTATCCTATATATAAAAGGCCGGCAACGCATTTTGTAGCTCCTCTGGTGTTGCAAATGTCCATGGGCGGCAGTATTCACTTACCATCAGGTGATCTGTCAGCTCGTTTGCCACCTATATTATATAAAAAAAAAAAAAAAAAATTGGATGAAACTTTGCGTTGATTTTAACAAGGAAGATTTCATGACGGTAGATTCACTTTGCGTACCCTTCTAACTCTGAAAATATTAGTCGTTGATTAATTTGTTTTTTAAATTAATTAAAATCATTATTTGCTTGTCAGTCTGTTTAAAGTTTTTTAAACATATGGGACATATAAATAAATCGAGCTGAATTGATATTAAGTTTGAAAAGAAAAGTATGAAAACCAGACATTTACAAACTTAAATTTCATATATATACATTTTGAAAAAGTCGAATGAGTGTAATAATGGAACTAAATGCAAAATTTTATTTAAAGTAATCTTAGTTAGATGTATATATAGAATTTAATTTTTATTCTATTGTTTTTTTTGTTATATTTTCATGAAATTAAAAATTAGATTAGATTAGTTTTGCTAGAATTTTAACGCTCATTTAAATCGACAATAAGACAGGTGTGAAATTCAAATTATTATTAAAATATTATATAGTTTTTGTAAGTTAAATTTTATTAATATTTAAGTTAAATATATTTATAATTCCAGATAACATTTATATATATATATATATATATATATATATATATATATATATATATATATATATATATATATATATATATATATATATATATATATATATATATATATATATATATATATATATATATATATATATATATACATATACCTCTATCTATTCTACTACGCTACAATACTTAATAATACATATAAATCATACAGTAAATTAAAGCCATCACAATGTAAATCACTTCGTCGATTTATCATAATATAAAACGAGCATGATTTAGTTCTAGTTAAGAAAATTAGTATTGAAATTTAACAAAATCACATTATAAAGTTCTGATCTACGGCCTGTGTCGCTATAATTCAACGTCCCGCTGCGCACGCGCAACGTACACTCATTATTTTTAAAACTTAGCGCACTTTATAAGGTAATATTATAGCAAAAAGTAATATATTGGTGCAAAAATTTTTACTCCGCAAACGGACATCGTGTTACACATATATTATGGGGGGTTCGGCTTCTTTTTATATGATTTATAATTGATGGTGTTTTATATGGTTGGTTTAAAATTGGAATTTATTATTCGAGAAGGTGATTGCGGGCTTTTGCTTTATTAAAACAAAACTTATTCCGATTACATATAAGCTCTGTATTCATCTTTTTTGAACAATAATGAAATTATAAAAAGTTTATTTCTAATAAAATATATATATATATATATATATATATATATATATATATATATATATATATATATATATATATATATATATATATATATATATATATATATATATATATATATATATATATATATATATATATATATATATATATATATATATATATATATATATATATATATATATATATATAAATCGATAATTACATATCCTTTCTTATTACTAACCTAATGACAGTGTGTTAGAAAAGAATAATATATTGAGAATATATATTTTATTGAGAATATATATTTTTTATGCTTCAGATATGGGTTCAATTCCCATTTGGGGAGTATTAATTATTTTAAGTTTTTCCACTCTGGTCAAGAGACGAAGCGTAGTGTTGAATTCTGCAACGGTAGGATGGAATATTTAGACACTACATTCACAGTATATAATAAAAGAAAACAAAAAAAAATAAACAGCTTTAAGCATACAATATTAGACGAAATACTCACCGATCATAAATGTCTACATAATATTTAAAAGGAAATTGCGAAATTAATTCTATCTCCATAACGCATTGTGCTGCCATAATAAAGTTGTGTGAAAATTAACACGTACTAGTTAAAAGCTTTGGGCGAAAGCTTTGACACTCTGTTTCTTTTGTACAAGATGTATAAATATCAATGTGTTGGAGATAAAACAAGTTTCTTAGTGATAAGCTTACAAATATATTAACTCATGTCGGCTAGAATTTTCACTATTACAATTATATAGCGTAGGCGCAGTGTCTTACTGTGCTGTACTGTTTGTGGGTTCGGTTCCCACTCGGCCAAGATAGATTTTTTCATTTCCATAAGTTTCGCCACGCATCACGCAATAACTTGAAAAGACGGGGAACGGAGTGTCTTAACACTAGGTTCCTACGGTTCCTGTGGTTCCCACTGTCTACTCTGCCTTAAACCTGATTAAGTATATATATACTTGAATATTATGTATGTTCATTTGTTACTTTCGCGAGTGGAAAGTAATTTTTGAACTATCAACTTAAAATTTCTGTTCTGTTCGGTTATGTTCTACAAATTTCAGGTACATTTTAATGTGTATGACAAGATAATTTGGTTTATCTTTGTCTTGACATTTAAAACTATAGCCATTGATTATGACTAAGATACTATAAGTCACAAAAGTCACTAGAACAATAAAGAAATAAGGCATTTAATATATATTTTGTTTAATATCCTTAGATTTATCGTAACTAGGCAAAGCGCGGCGTTGAGTTCCGCCACTCACCACGCAATGCCTCGAAAAAGGCGGAAAGTGGGGACAGAGAAAGCAGGGACTAAGCGACAGAGTGTCTTAATACTAGGTTCCCACGGTTCCTGCAGTTCCCTCTGCCTACCCTGCCATGCTGCGGTATAAAGCAAGAAGCTAAAAACAATAACGTATATAAATATTTATATGATTTTTAAAGTGTAAATCCACACTAAGGATATAAAAATACTTTAAGAAAACATATAAATATTTGAATCCCGTTGGTTTCCGAGAGGTGTGGGTTCAGATCCCGCTGGATTTAAATTTTTATATACATACATACATACATAACTTCACGCTCTATCCCTAGAGGGGTAGTCAGAGAGAACTTTTTTATATGTTTTATTTAAATATTTTTATTTCTATAAAATTGTTACTTACAAGTGTATAGCACATGAACAATGGGTAAAGACGGTATTATACCGTTAAGACATCAGGCACAATAATTCGGGGTTAAGTCACTACGTTTTCCATTCTTAGTATGTAAATTGATCCCTCCCTTTGATGCACCCCTAATGAGTACTTTAAATAGATTAATAGTTATATTTTATTAATATTTTATCATTCGAAGCAAATATAGTGTTGACAGCATTAGACTTCATAAAAAAAAAGAATCATTAATTATTTTTTTTTAATTTTCTCTTTTACAACCGACAGTCAAAATTTAAATCTTTATAGCGTACACAAAAGTTATCCAAACCTGCATAAAGCTCATCCCATTCTTCGACACATTAACGATTTTCGTAATAGGCATAATTGTTTTGAAAGTTTTAGAAGACAGTCGAACTCTCCTAATTACGTATTCAATACAAAATGACCTATAACATAGCAGTTATTGTGCTGGCTCTACTACTGTTACACAAGTGCTTACCTGCGTTTACTTGTATATGGTAGATGTACTAGAAGTGACTAATATATATACATATATATATATATATATATATATATATATATATATATATATATATATATATATATATATATATATATATATATATATATATATATATATATATATATATATATATATATATATATATATATATATATATATATATATATATATATATATATATATATATATATATATATATATATATATATATATATATATATATACCGTCGTGGCGCAGAGGCGCAACGTCTGCCTGTAACGCGACGGTTACTGGGTTCGATCCCCAGTCGGAGAAGATGGATTTTTGTATTTCCATTTTCTTCGCTCTGGTAAACTAGGCAAAGCGCGGCGTTGAGTTCCGCCACTCAACACGCAATGCCTTGAAAACGGCGGAATGCAGGGACGGAGAAAGCAGGGACTGAGCAACGGAGTGTCTTAACACTATATATATATATATATATATATATATATATATATATATATATATATATATATATATATATATATATATATATATATATATATATATATATATATATATATATATATATATATTTCAAGCTTTAACCCGCCCATCATCGCATAGCAGGAACCGTAGAAAACTAGTGTATTGATCTTAGCTGACTACTACCTTCAAAGTTTGATATATATATATATATATATATATATATATATATATATATATATATATATATATATATATATATATATATATATATATATATATATATATATATATATTGCAGAGGCGCAACGTCTGCCTGTAACGCGACGGTTACTGGGTTCGATCCCCAGTCGGAGAAGATGGATTTTTGTATTTCCATTTTCTTCGCTCTGGTAAACTAGGCAAAGCGCGGCGTTGAGTTCCGCCACTCAACACGCAATGCCTTGAAAACGGCGGAATGCAGGGACGGAGAAAGCAGGGACTGAGCAACGGAGTGTCTTAACACTATATATATATATATATATATATATATATATATATATATATATATATATATATATATATATATATATATATATATATATATATATATATATATATATATATATATATATATATATATATATATATATATATATATATATATATATATATATATATATATATATATATATATATATATATATATATATATATATATATATATATATATATATATATATATATATATATATATATATATATATATATATATATATTTCAAGCTTTAACCCGCCCATCATCGCATAGCAGGAACCGTAGAAAACTAGTGTATTGATCTTAGCTGACTACTACCTTCAAAGTTTGATATATATATATATATATATATATATATATATATATATATATATATATATATATATATATATATATATATATATATATATATATATATATATATATATATATATATATATATATATATATATATATATATATATATATATATATATATATATATATATATATATATATATATATATATATATATATATCAAACTTTGAAGGTAGTAGTCAGCTAAGATCAATACACTAGTTTTCTACGGTTCCTGCTATGCGATGATGGGCGGGTTAAAGCTTGAAACTATTTAAATGAGTTAATAATAAAATGATCTGTTTGGATTGTGGTCGTCTGCTTGGTTCTAGATTAGGGTTAATAATTCAATTCAATTAATAGTGGTCTCTGGTCGAAAGACAAAGTGTGACATTGATATAAGGCAAAGGAAGCTAAAATTAAATGTAGAGTACAGAGTGACTTAACTCAAGGTTCCCTCTTTCAACAGGAGATGGATACAGTGGGAAATAGCGTACCCTATAATTAGGTTCCTCATCTGTTGAAGCCTGCTAAATATTTAATATATTTATTAATTCAAAAATATAAAGCAAATGATTTACAGTCAACCATCTAGTGGCACTAGTTCTACGTGAAGATGCTCGTGTCTACGGGTCAAGGAGCGCCGTTCACATGGCACTGTACCTACTAACGTATAGCGTATAACTGCAATGACTTTTGTGTGTTTGTGAAAATATAGTATTTTAATTTTAGCTGCGAGCTATCAAGAGCTTATTATGTAAGGCGTACGTTTTGTTCGCTAAGTCAATAGAGATAGGTGCCAGTCACGCAACGGCAGTCACATCTTTCGATAGAACGTAGTTTGTTTCTAATTAATATTTTATATTTCATGTCTTATTTAGGAAATTTTATGTAATAATTTAAATAAAATGGCAACTAATCTAGCTGTTCTTTTGTCAATTCAAGTATGTCGTTTTCCTTTTGTGCGCTATACACACACATATATATATATATATATATATATATATATATATATATATATATATATATATATATATATATATATATATATATATATATATATATATATATATATATATATATATATATATATATATATATATATATATATATATATATATATATATATATATATAATCACTCAGTAATGTGTATAATCAATTTCAAGTCTTCTTTAGTACAATATTCCTATTTTTGACACAAATATATTCCTGGTGTAGCTCAGATGGATTGGATAACCTGGAAACGTTTGATTAGTACATTATAAGGCCATAAGAGTGACCAAACTCGAAAATGATCACATATAAATTATAAAACATATATAAGAATTTCGAGGTAGTTCCTTGGATTCAATCCCGAATCGAGTCAATTAGTCGATAATACAGAGTCCAGCGTTTAGTTTCACAATTAAATGTCTTAGATTCCGATAAAGAATTAAATCTAAAATGAAATAACACTATCTATAAATATATATAGTATATGTTTGTTTAAATTTTGCAAAATATTACAACTTAATCTGTATACATATATAAATAAATATACATGTATGTATGCCCATTCGACACTTACACGGCAAGTAGGTCGCGGTCTACACGTAATTACTACAGTATACTAAATCATGAAATTGTATTTAGCAATAACTCTAATACAATGATCTTTTGGCATATATATGACATATACATATATGTACGTATGTATGTAAGTGTTCATTTTCGTAAGAGTCCCGACAACCGATAAATTGATAATTGCATGGTATATTTTGTGTACGGTGATTTTTTTTTAAACGCTTCGATGTGATGTGTAATGCCATTTCATTTACTTGTTTCTGTAATACGTCTACTATATATATGTGTATTACTTAAGAATATGATAAAGATATAATCTTATAATTCGTAACAAATATTTTAAATCATAATATTGTGTTCGCAGAATTCTAAAAATTAAGATTATTTTGCTTATACGTTGACCCGCTATTATTGGGATACATATTTAAAAGTGTTATTAGAAACCTAAAACATTTAAACATAGTGTGCTTAGACTAGCACCTGTTAGACAGCACTCAAGAACTTTGCACGTAAGTTTGTGTCAGGAATTTTTTGCATATAATACCTAAGCTGACTCCGCCTATCCTTCAAAGAGATCGCATCCCAACACTATTCATTTTTCTTTAACTCTTCTTCTGTAATACCCACGTTTCACTGACATTTAACAGCATCGGGACGAGAACTGCATTGTGTGCGGCCAAACGTGCAGCGACGCTGACGTTCTGCCGTCTCAACAACGCAGCTAAGGCACCGTTCATTCTGTGATCGGCAGCAACACGTCTTTCCACATCAATTTGTATCTACCATCTTTACTTAGTACACTACGTTTCAACTCACATAAATCTTGCATTCTGTCCTTTTCTCGTCTTTTCCAAATACCAGAACATTAGTCTTCCTTGCAATCAGGCTTAGACCACTAGTTTCAGACTCGTCATTCAGAATGGTGACCAATGCCTGCAACTGGCATTCTGATGATGCAACAGACACTGCATCATCTGCATAGAGCAAGAAATTTACCTTCAAGTCACCCTTCTTCCTTCTCTCCCTCGTAACTTTCATTAATACTAATTCACATGCTACGAAGGAAACACCCGAAAGTTCATAAATGGGATAAAGTGTAGTTTTATCTTTTCTAGTCATCTATTGTGGAGTTTACCTTGCTTGTATCTATTATAATATGTGTTACTTAGAACAACATTAATTTGTATACTAAAATATAAGCTCCTTAAATTATTTTTAAGATGTTATTAAAAGTCATAATAAATTAAATTTATTAAAACTACTAAAACATTTACAATGTAGTTTAGTTGAATTTACTAGAAAATGCTAATATGTTTGACATTTGATAATCTTATTTAGGTATCAGTGCAAAATGGTAAATTTAAAGATGTTTTTTTTATCTCCACGCTTTATCTCGCACATGGCAGAGTAGATGGCGGGAACCGTAAGAACCATAGGAATCTATTGTTAAGACACTCCGTACCCTTCTTTCCGCTTTTTCGAGGCATCGTGTGTTGAGTGGTGGAACTCAACACTTCCATATTTGCCAGAGCGAAGAAAATGGAAATCGCAAAGTCTATCTTCCCTGAGTGGGAATCGAACTTACATACCGTCGCGTTTATAGGGAGATATTCCGCCTCTGCGCCATGACGGACGGATTTAAGAGGCTATTTATACTAATATTATAAAGCTGAAGAGTGTGTTTGAACTTGTTAATTTTTGTATTTTATTTTGTTGATATAGTTAAAAAATACTTAAGGAAAGCATAAAAACTTGAACGCAGAGGAATAAGAACCTGCGCCTCGTGGAAACTGGACAAGCGCTATGACCATTAAGCCTTGTGTTCTTCTTCACGTTGCGTCGAAATTCCTATATGATCTTTACAACTCATGGGCACGTCTGTAGGGAGAGTTTTAGAAATTTCTGCTACTCAAAGATAATTTACGGAGAACAATCATTTGGCTAGAGTGAATGCTATTTTATGATTTCAATCACATATTCATCTTTTTCATATGATTTTTTAAGAATTTTTTTGTTGTTAGTGTGAACTAACATTTTAAAAATCATAAAAATAGGCTGTAATTAATATAAGATGCCAGCCTTATTGTAGTACATTACTACAGCTTAGCTATACTAATATTACTATACTTAGGGCATGTGTTGTAATTCTTACTTATCTTCCAAGTAGACATCTGCTACATACAAAATAATAAAATCATTTTTATTAATTTCTAACACTACAAGAATAAAAATAATTAAACAGGCAAAGACACGAGCTATAATTAGGTTACTTGCTACTACATGTCAAACTCTGAGTTACACTTTCGATATCTCATAATACTAATTTAAATTCATAGCAGAATATTAATTTTCAAATTAAGTAAAATGCGTGACTAAATTAGTTCTAATCTATATAATGATAATTTATTTGATGCTTGGTTTTAAATTTTTTTTAGAAAACAGTTCATATACCTACTTAGATGTTTTGAACTAGAAATTTATTTGTTTATTCGTGCCAAATTCGTCATTTATACCACTTCTAAAGATTTTGATGTAAGTACAGTTATGTTGCTATATATATATATATATATATATATATATATATATATATATATATATATATATATATATATATATATATATATATATATATATATATATATATATATATATATATATATATATATATATATATATATATATATATATATATATATATATGCTGATTTAATAACGTCATAATTGATAAGTTTATGTCAAAATAATTTAAACTTAATAATCATAATCAACGCTTATAGTACATACATATCAGTTTACTGGCATACAGTGATGACGTGGATTACAAATCCTATAGGTTATTTTTGTATATACCAAAAATGTTTGCAAGAGTGTTTTGATAAGTGTTCGTCATAGACAGGTGTTGCTTTCCGCCTATTACCTACATTTATATCTCACAATATATATATTACATCTTTGTTTGTGGGAAAAACAGTGATTTCATAATAAACATATTATTGAGTGGGGATCAAACCCACTACCACTATATATACAGTGAGTCTTTGTACCACTAGTCTATTCGGTAGTAATTTATAAAGGTCCTGAAGGATATATTTTGTATGTAATTGGCATAATCAACACGTTTCCACAGTGCAGCGCCTCGAATCTTTCATTGGAAATTTAAATAAGCGACCTGGATTGAACCTAGGACTTCGTGTATCACGATGCTTTTGAAGAGATAGCGTACTGAATTCTATATTTTATTTAAAGGTACCTTTGATATTTATTTATATCTTTCGGTGTTAAGGTTATATACCATACTTAGCTTTTTATCTATTTTTTAACTTTGTGTTTTATTCCGAGTATAGCAGAGGCAGAGAGAGTTTAGTGTTTAAACATTTTGTTTTTTTACTCCAACATGGTGTGTGAAATATTATATATTGTGTGACGGAATTCAACGCTGCGCTTCATATTAGCACATGACGAAAATTATTTATTCTCGTAAATAGGAAATTATAATTTTTTTATTTATAATAAATAAGAAAAATGCTAATTTTTATGTTTTCAAAATATCTACAACTCTGGACACAGACTCAGCAACTGTTTAATTGGTTTCAATGAATTTGACTTTGTCTTCTTGACCTTAAATTTATTTTTTTTGCCATGACTATGTAGTAATAGTAGTATTTGATCGTGAATAGTATTGGACAGTGAATGACAGAAAGAATCGATATTTCCTAGCATATAAATATGGATATATATATATATATATATATATATATATATATATATATATATATATATATATATATATATATATATATATATATATATATATATATATATATATATATATATATATATATATATATATATATATATATATATATATATATATATATATATATATATATATAAATCCATGTTCAAAACTTCCTAGATCTGGTTAAATATTTTATATTGACAGTTAACGCTATCCAGCATTTAAAGTTATAGATATAGATAAACGTCAGGTGATTAAATTAATTTAGCATATTCTAGAAATAAAATGGATAAAGCTGTATTTATTTCCCTTTGGAGAACTTATAGAGGATGTTAAAAATAATACAAAAAACGGCATCGAGTGCGTGAATATTTATTTTGTACGTCTGTAGAATGCATTAAATTAAAACATTCAAAAAACAAAACCATGCTACTTATATTAATTAATTATACACAATCATTTCTCACAATACATTACGCTTGAGTATGTGTTTGCGACTAAATTTTCACTACATGAGTAAGTAATAAGAAAATATGAAATATACAATACAATACAAAGATATATTGAGCAAATAATATAGGAATGTCGTAGAGTATATTTGTACAGACATACATTCATACAAATTAGTACAAAATTTTGTTATAGCAAGTACAAGTTGGAATGTATGTAATAAGATATGTTAATATGTACTCCAAAAATTTTGCTATACATAACAATTGTCATACAAGAAAAATAGATGCACCCGAATTAAATATTTCTTAAATCATCAAACGACACTTCAAATCGAAATTTTTCTAAAATTTAGTAAATTATATATTATTATAATTGTACAAAAAATATCATCATATATATGTATATATATACTGCAGTTATATTAATTTTCGTTGGATCCAATTCCATTACAACCAGCTAATTAATCTAGAACTTAGGGTACGAATAATTTAATATATACACTGTTTGTACAACCTTCAACCGAGGCTTATGCCAATAACACAATAACATTTTTCATACTACACTACTTAAGATACGTATTTGGATAGACTCTTCAATTGATAACAATATACAAAACAAACGCTTTTGTCCTACGATCGTAACGATCACCACCTAATTTACTGGCCTTGGAGTGGACAAAGTGATAAGTCAGATCAGCGCTAGTGAAGCGTTTTTGCGATGTTGACGTCAGACTTTAGTTGTTAGATCTAGAGGATGGAGTTTGATTCTCTTAATTTGAGAATAGGGCATGTCTTCCTCCTCGGAAGCGGAAGCTTGATCGCTACCAGACAGTAGGTCATCATTGTCGGGGGCAATCACTTCGCTGTCGTCAGACCGCCGTCGGGCCGAGCTCGATCTGCCGTCGGACTTAACAGATAGGTCCATCGGGTTTTCTTGGAGAGGAGATTCAGATGTTCTTCTCTCAGCTGGTGGTGTTGGTACAAATTCTTCTTCGGAAATTATTTCCTTTTGTGGAGTTGGCAGTGCAGAACGTTGTTGCTTAAGAATTTCATCTAAGAAGAATCGTTTCGAAGATTCCGTATTATTGTCATCAATTCTTACATCATTATTATTTTCAGCTGCTTGCCTCAGTGCTGCATGATCCAGTAAATGTCTTGAGTAAATGGGATGGAATCCAGGCGGGAATAGCAAGTGATTGGGAGGAAACGGACTAAAATGTGGCGGATGTAAGAATGGCGAATGAGGGAAATGCGGCAAGGATATATTGGCTAAGGGCAGGGGCAGAAAAGCATCCCTAGGTGGTGTTAGTGGTCTATCTTGGGGACGTGATTGTGAAATCCGTGTTTTTTCATCTAATTTAGGAGAAGAGCCACTGCGATGTGAGTCAGGCGATCCAGAGCAGGGCATTTTGTAATCATCAAGACCTAACAAGGCCATTTCTTCTTTTGTTCTTGGTCTTGCGAGGCCTGGGAAAAGATGTGGTGGGAACGGTGGCGCTAAATGAGGTGACTGATGGCACCCTTGGAGGAGATTGCGATTGGGCAGCTTGTTGCTGTTCTTGTAATAGGCAGTGTATTTTAAACCAATTTGATCTTCTTCCATATCTCGAACCAGATTTTGACATGCCGACCATAAGGCACTTACGCAGTCGACATGCTTTACACGCTGTCCTGTTTTTTTTATTAATAACGCAGTCACCATTGTTCTTGCATTCAGTGATAGAGTTTAGATTGTTGTACGAGCGGCCGAAGAACGACTGAAAAGAAAAAAAAATGAAAAGTTTAGAGGGCATCATAGTAAAAACGGGTGATTTATGAACCTATAAACATTGTGATTAAATAGATATGTAAGTGGTCTTTAATCATAGCATATTAATGATATCATTAAAATTTACATCGTAAATTATGTATGATATAAAATTTCAAATGATCTTATAAAGCGAGCACGTAAAGCTGTATTTACACGGGCTGTTGGTTACAAGCCGAGTGCGTAACGTCGAAAGTGAAACCACTACCTTACTAACGTAGTGTTTACGGCTACGGCTTAAGACGCCACTTCCGTTGGATATAGGCCACAGGTTCGGTTCCAGTCGGCTACGTTCGTTTATGTACGGTTTCATTTTTCGACCTTGGACTTTAATTCGTTATGTAAACCAATTCTATTGTCTAGGTTTTCGGATTAACGGAAATTAAAAGGCAAAATCGATGCGTTTGAATAGATTGATGAATTTGAAAGTGTTTAAGACATCGTGGTGGTTTCTGATGGTTTTGTTAGTAACAAAATGATTTTAAGAAACAGGCGTATATCTATATTATCGGTGATCATTGCCAAAATATTTTTAAAGCATGAAGTGAATTATAAACGTAGTGCGATTGCACCGATCGCGTCATAGATGAGGAATTTAAACTGAAACAATGCCATCTTTAAATCGCGTTCCGCGCGTGATCCGAATCTTACGAATGTGTAAACGCCGTTTGAGATCGAATGTTAGATAGAGTCGGCGCCCGCGCCGGCTCACCGCGCTAGGTGTTTGTGCGGTTAAAGGCGACATTTTTTGAATTATCTTCGACTAAAGTTATTCTTATCACTTACTTAAGTTAAGCTTTACTTGGTAATTTATAAAGGATGGCTAATGATGGTGCCATTGTGATGTAGTTATCTTATTTGCTTCGCGTTGAGTGTGAGTTCAATTTATACAAAAGTAATTATTAATATGGAATATATATTTGTTTCTACGAAATAAAATTTATAAGTTCCATTATATTATTTGTTATTACCATAACTACATACTTCTACATGTTCTAATATAGAAAAGCTTAAGTCTTTCTAGAGATGCAACATAATTTACAGTCTGATAGAATACTAAGACAAAGCTGTTCAAGTTGCTATGTGAAGTGAAATTTTCACACAACCACGAACGAACCCGCGACCCCTTGAACTCTACGACCAGACCAGACCAGACCAGACCAGACCGCTCATCACACAACTATACAAGTAGATTGAGTTTTCCTGTTGTAAAGCTCGCCTCATATAATAATTAATTGGTCAGATTATATTCGCCGTGAATAGGACGGGTTGCGTCGCAATTTGTGCATAATTTGTTACTTATGTACGTATATATTTTCATTTAAATATTTTATTCATAAATAAATGATGTTGAGTGGCTCAGTATGTATGTTGAAACGTTTCTGCGTATTATGCGAACGAAGTAGGTTCTAGTCTACTGGAATAGCTACTAAGTAGTTATTGTTATTAAGAGTTGAATTTCAATAAACATTTAGTAAGTGATATATTGATTTGTTAATTTACATACAATATAAATATATAATATAACATAGTAAAATATTAAAAAATATACAAAATATATAAATAAAATAACATTTTTATTAATATAACTGAGAATATATACGACTTCTTAATATTCATTGAATAGTACACTTTGATTTAGAAACGACCCAAACCATTGTCTTAACAACTATCGTCTTTGTTTTATTCTAAATTTGAAGGTTTATTATGGTTAATATAAATGCATAGCGTTAAAGTGGTTTTTAACCACCATATAGTGATGTGTCCTAAATAACGATAAGGTCTAGACCGTGTAGCATATATTCGTAGTATGCAAAGTGTTTGACCGTCTGACAATTCATTGAAATTATTCAGCTTTTTAGAATTTTTGCGGAGAAATTAAAGAGAATTTAGTATTGAAACACTTAATATTCCGTAAATTTAATTAGACTGTAAGAAAGCGTAACTTAACGCCATGCATCTTATCTTATCTTATTTAGTATTGTCCTGGATAAATCCGAAATAACAAAGATGAAACTTCGCCACGATGGCATCGATATATGTTACATTGAGCAATAGTATATGTACAATTATATATAAGACGCGGCCGGACGAGTCGCCGGCTTGCCCACCTTTGACCTGAAGTACCTGAGATGTCACTTGAAGCCTAGACATATATTACGGTTTCTATATTTTCTAATTCCTTATATGATAAGGTTATAATGTTTTTAGTCAAATGGCAACATATAAGTAATTGCTTTAATTGTTTGGTTTATTTTATTATTAACTTTTAATATTTTCCGAATTGTTCTCAAATATATCTATAATTTTTATTTTACTTTACTTTGCTCTACGAAAAGAAATTAATATAGCTGTGTTTTTAGTAAAAAATTATATCTAACTTAAAATAACCAAAAAAAAAAAAACAAAATCCACTTAAACTGAAAACTAATTTCCAGTTCCCCAAGAAAACAAACACAATCCATTAGAAAATAGCCTTTTACAGATCCTTGAATGTCCTTAGAATGTAACACCGTCGTATATGGGACCATTATAGTGGCTTAAGTATTTATGAATACATCCTATTAGTTAGATTGCATGAACTGCCAAGGTTAATACAGTATTGTATTTAATGGCAAAATAAGGTTCGATTTTATTACAAGTCGCGTCACTGCACTCGCGTCTACCAGATTTATAGCAAATCGACTCTTGCGCACATTGAAAGTAAATCTATGAATAGCGTTGTGGAATATTAATCAATTAGCTTATATTATTATTTATTGTGCTTGTTGTGTTAGTTAATTAATTTTTGGGTTATTGTAATTTTGTTTCAATGTACACTGAATTAAGCGTTTTTTTGTAAATTTTGCAGTAATTTTTACTACCTATTGTTCAAATGCTGTTATGATATAATGGATTAGAAAAAATGTTTTTGGAAAGAATAAAGATTCAATTCTCGATCTTCATATGTATAGATAAGTGATTTAAATAATATTTTATAATACTTATTTGCGAATATAAAACATGGACTAAGAAAGGAAAAAGTCAAGATATTTACGAGTTCGAGCCAACATTAGTTTTAATGTACGTTATTATTTATTGATAATAAAAGTGTAGAGTTTAATGGTGGAACGATAAATTCTTTCAGTGCGTCTAATAGCACATTTTAAACTAGTTTATATTTTTTTAATTACAGCTTATTTTTATATATTGAGGAGGAATAAATTTTATTTCTGTAATGTGCACACTTTATAGAGCAGGGTAGGTAGAGGGAACTAAGTGCTAAGGTACACCGTTCTAGGCTTTTGAGGAAGTATTTATTAAATATAAAATATTGCCTTACGTAGATTTTTCACTACCCTGATATATACGGGAGGCAGAGGGAACTGCAGGAACTCTAGGAAAATAGTGCCTTCTTTAGAGGCTTAGGCATAGCTTGTCCAGATGCTAGAGCGAAGAAAATCGAAATAAAATAATCCATTTTCTCCGAATGGGAAATATAAATATATATTTAAAGCTATTTTACGTCACGTCCGAACGCAACAACGACAGTCTTTCAACTAGTCAGCATCTGATATACTTCAGTAACAACTGAAAAAGTGAATGTCAGTACATTAAATACTATAATAACATTTATTATGCAGCTAATAGCGTCTTGCACTCGATAAAGCTTTGAATTATATTCGTATCGTTATTGAACATATTTTATGTGACAGTAAAGTGCTTGTGTGAGAGATTTTTCGATTTATTTATTATTGCGGAAATTGACAGATGTGATTAATAGATTACCAACCGGTAAAGCGTCTTCGTTATCTGTGTTGTGCTGAAAATAAATGTTTAAAATTTGAAAAAAAAAATAAAACTGAATAAATAAATTGGAAAATGAAATGGAATTGAATGAAATTTTGTTATCATCAGATCTGTAAATGAAATATAATTAGAGGTCTCCTTGTAAAGACGCTGAATATCTTAAAGAATATTAAAAATAATTCTGAACGAGCTTTTCTTGTATTAAGTAGAAATAAATGGTAAAAGTTTTAATCGTCACTTACTAAAAGTGGTTTTCGAGGAAAGTGTGCGTTAAGAAAACGTTGAGTTTCATCATTTGTCACGTAGTGTCTCGAATTCGGAGAAAGTGGAAAAATAAGTGTTTTAACATTAAGATTTCTCTGACTACCCTGCATACATACATATACATATGTAGCATGAACTGTAAAGCTACAAAATATATATTAGAAAATATATATTTAAGCTAATTTTTGACATTGAAAATAAAATAATTATTTACATATGACTGTTTTGTTTCAACCTCACGTAGTGTTATATACAAAACGCCAGTCAATACAACGCGAAATCATTATCAAACAAGAACGCCGTATAAATACATTGTAACTTGTAACTCTCATAAATTTTGCTCTGAGTAAATTCTCTATCCCATTAGGACTTCATAAAGTAAGGTATAAAACTTATAGCTTATTTTATGGTGCTCCCTTTGCAACTTACCTACCGCAGTGCTTAAATGTATGTTTGTGTGCGTATAGAGGTTTATTAAAGAAAATATTACTTGTAAGAAAGCTCGTAATTTTCGAAATTATAATATAATGTCGTGTTATTTTATTTTATTTTAATTTGAAATAAATATTAAATGTGGGAAATGTTCTAACTTGATTTTTTGTTATGATGATTGTTTTATCCTTCATTTCTCTCTATAGCTGTAGTATTACAAGAAGCCAGAAACTAAATAGCTTCACGCTTTATCCCGCACATGGCAGGGTAGGCAGAGGGAACTGCAGGAACCATAAGAACCTAGTGTTAAGACACTCCGTTACTTAGTCCCTGCATACTCCGTCCCCACATTTCTAAGTAAGCTGAAGAAACATAATTACACAAACCAACGACGTTATAACGTAAAAAAATTCTAATACGATGACACAATACATAAAAATAGATACAAAACCTGTTACTACAATTAGTATTTACATTTGCATGGTACCATTAACTTATTAATGTAAAACGATAAGTCAATCCTTGTTATATTATGTGCCTTTCCGTAAAGACTGCACACGTCTACCTTGGATCTAAGCATATGCTGATATAATAAATCTCCATATGTATAGACGTGTCATTATTTATATGTAGAATAGCTATTGAGCAATGTTAATATATACAAATATGATTTTATTTTATATAATAATAAGTTAAGTTATTTTTTGTGCATTGTCATTGAGGTGCAGCGTCTGTTTGTAAATGTGACGGTTTGTAGGTTCGATTCCCATTCGGGGGGATGGATTATTTCCTTTACATTTTTTTCTCGAAAGCCGGAAAGCGGGGAATAGAGAGTCTTAACGCTAGGTTCCCGATATTTTTGCCTATCCTGCTATGAGCGGAAAATTAAAAAAAAAATATTTTTAAGTATACGATTTAAATTCCTTTTTGTCCAGTCTATTGCTGTCCACTGCTAGATGTAGGCTATAGGATAGTTATTGTACTACCTACTTCACAACGAACTACCTATGTACTTCAAACTGCATTGCTGTGTTTCAGAGCGTCCCACATTTCACTTCTTTCATTATTAGGTAATATTTTATTACTAAAAACTATTTTATTAACATAAAATTTGACTTTAATTTTAGGGAAACAGAGAAGGTATTATTCGCTAGTTTTTAATCATCATTAGAATTAATGTTAATTTCTTCATTGTTATATTATCATGAAAATTTAAATATAAAAATGAATACGACTAATAAATTAAATTTGATATTGGGACAAGGAGAGCTTATTAATTTGTAACATTGTATATGTCACATGAAATGATTTACATTTGAATATAATAAAGATGAAACAAGCAACAGATTCCGAACCTAATCATTGTAAATACAAAATTATATATGTAAGTAGAAAGCTATAAAAATATTTAGTCTATTATCAAGGTGTGGCGATGTCACATTTTAAAATTAACGATTCGATTGTGATATATGGCGCCATTTTTTATTTTATTTTGACAAATCGTCCACAACATCGTCTAGACCGTATATCAAAAGTTAAATCTCCAAAAATGAAAAACGTGAGAACAATATTTGACCTTTCTCCTCCAGTAGTACCAACATGCCAACCAGCAACAGTGGTGTGCTCTTTCAAGACATCACCATAAAGTTGACAATCGATTATTTGTACCTTGACAGCTGTATCGATACATGTGATAGCGCGTCATCTCTCGTTTTAATTCAGAGGCGCTGACCTGAACGGAGTCTCGATATTTTGATTACGCTTGACATTAGGATACAAACGATTATTCGTGTTATGTGAGCCGATATCGCGCTTTGCTTCTGATACACCGATATCCGGTTTCGATTTGGAACTGGAACACTGGTGATCGATGGTAAGTATTGTTTTGTTTAACAGACGAAAATTTGAACTTTGATCGTTCTTTAACTTTTTTAATTTGAAACGCTATAACGACAATATCGAAGTGGCGTTAAAATGACTTTTTAAATTTACATCTCTATATCTATGTATAGGCTTGGTCATAAATTAGCATAAAAATTCCGCATCATACGACTCGGCGCTGGCGAAATCGAAACAGTCGTAAATAATGACATTATTGTTTATAAATAAGTAATTATATAACTATAAATCTTATCACTAATAACTGTTAGGTGTTCAAAACGTGTGCCTAAACGATTTCGTAAGAGGTTATCTGTTTGAACTGACGTAAATCCGCCTATCGCTCATAATAAATCAGGTAATGTTGCCATTACCGACTTGCTCTCGGTTGCGGTAAAATCATCCGTCAAAATGCCACTTGTCACAATAAACCACTTAGGGATGGGCGCAGACTGACTTGATGCGTTCAATTCGTTTGTTTTAAGGCTAAATGACTTCACTATTTTGGATATGGTTATTATATTTTTATTGTATCTTCACATATATTAAAATGTCTTAATTTATATTTATATATACTTGCAATAAAGTATTTAATTGATATTTACTTTTTTGCAAACTTTGACTTTCTTGGTTTGAAAATTAAGTCTTTAATATATATTAATACTATACAATAAACACCATGGTCTCGAAGACAATACAAACGCTCGTATATAATTGCCCTACGAAAATTCACTTTTACAAAGGCATCGCTACCAGCTAGCGTGGGGTTTCGTGACATGAATAAAAATCATCGCCATGCTCCAATAAGTCGATCGGTGTGCCAACAAACTTCGTTGACAATTTCATAACGACACTACGTTAAAACAATGACAGCTATTAACCACTTGTTATTGGCCACGCGAAAATGTGCTCTAAAACATTATTTTCAACAGGATTCTGTCATGAGAATCCTTTGGCTGGATTCGATAGGATATTTCAAATTGGATTTGACTTGTGTCGTCACTTTGAAACGAATCAATTGAAGCCGTGAATGGTATTGCGAATAACAATATTGTTTTAATTTTGACGGCCGTCGCAAATGAATCGATCGATTTTGATCCAGTTTCTTTTAATTGATAAGTTAAGGCAAGGTTAAATTTAACTTTAATGTAGATGATTAATCCAATTTTAATCTATGTAGTATAGGTTAGGCATTATTTAAGCAAAAAATAAAGCTTTTTAGCCAAAAAAGCTTTATTCCAGATTATTTTATTGCACATATATATTTTATATGGTTGTTATATTTAACTTTAATATATTGGAAGATATATATGTATTAGTATGCGTTTTTTTATTATATAATATAGAAATAAGTATATTTAGTTGAACCTAAAAACATTGAAAGCATGTGTAATAAAAAATATCCAAAACATCAAGAGATAGGCAAAAAACTATTATATCACGTAAAACTCATTAGCCAATTTACAAAAGAGCAGAACGTCCAATTAAAATAATACAAACCGATTAATTCAGCGCTTAACCATTAAAGGATTTTTGTTTCGCTCAAGTTGAAACTAAGCAAGTTCTTCCTCGGGTGACAAATTATACTGGCGGTACCTTTTACTTAGGAGCCGATATACAATGGAGGCACGGCGCCACCGTCGATTGTTCCGCAAAAAACGATTACACACCGAGATAATCGCAGAAAATGTTTAAAAACAAATTAGTAACAATGATTTATTACTAACAGCTCACAAAGAGCGGTTTTGGTTCATTTTTTACTTCGCGTGCACTACTGTACGTAATTTGGTTGATCTAAATTTGAATATAATTTGCTGTTCTCGTCTGTCGTCGTATTTTTGTGATTTTGAAGTAGGTACGAGTATTTTTGCTTGCCCTTGGCTGTTTGACCTATGATCGTTGCCTGATGCCGTAACAGAGGCAGCGTTTAAAAATGATTCTAACTTTAACGAAACTTCAAATGTTATATTATTATGTAACTGAATAAAGTATTTGATTATTTTAAATCCTTTAATATTTAGTTTAGCTCACTTTACTAAGGGCTACTCGACCGCTAGTGATACAACTGTCCAGCTACTTATTGTATGGTAGACAAACCTCGGCGTTGAATTCCGTCACAAAAAACACTACTCGAGCGGAATTGGAGAACGGAGTGTCTTAACACAAGAAATACACTCTGCCTACTTCGCTACTTACAGAATCAGAAGAGAGAACACAAAAAATTATCACATTAATTTAAATAGTAATACTTCATAAGTATTGAATGTTTAACCGACAATTATCCTTATAAATTATGTAGTAGATTCTATCGATTAGACTACTGATTAGTAACTTAACAAATTTCATTTTTAGAGTTTTGTAAAAGCAAATAAAATATACAAATATATATCTTTTTGTGAGTCTGTATGTCACAATAATTGTATTTACAATCTTTAAATAAATTTTCACTCCAAATAAAAAACAAGTAAAACACTTTAATTTACTTTAAAATAACATATTTTATACAACTTAGTATTGCATAAGTCGTTAGTATAATGTTATATTGATAACGCGTAGAAGAAACTAAACGCTATGTATACTTTATATCGCATCACCGTAATATAAAAGCGGATGACCCACAGTCATTTTGTATGAAGCGGCAATTGGAGCAGGGGCTACACACGTTTTTGCTTTTGCTTTGGACGGATATATAATATCGATAAAATTTATTCAATTTTGTATAGGTTTTTATTTCTATAATAATTTCACTTATTTGACGGGTCCTTGGTTCCGTTCCAACTTGGGGAGAATGAATTATTTAACTCTTTCTTGTGGAAAACATAAAGTGTGACGTTGAGTAACGCCACTCTAAATTAAAAAAAAATCAAAAATCATTTATTCATGTAGGTATCACAGATACACTATACACGGCAATTCTTTTGAGCACATCTTTTAAATAAATAAATATAATAATTCAACACACAATGTCTCAGAATTAGGTGGAAAATGGGAGATGGAGTGTCTTAACACCAGGCTCTCTTTATTTACATGCTAAATGCGGGGTAGAGAGTTCTTATTTTATTTATTTATAATTATTGACAAGCCATTGATACTTCGTAATTCTGTTATAGGTCAATAAAAATTTCAGACAGGTTTCTTAAGGTCAGGCCATCAAATTACATCTATATAGGCATACAATTTATATATTTAAACCTATTTAATATGATCGATTAATTTTATTACTAAAATAAAACTGAAAGGTTATATTTTTTTTTATTCTCCTTTTAAATTAAAGATAAAATCGCATTTTAAGGTGTTTTTTTACTGTACTTGTTGATTCATCAATTTATAATGAAGTCATCTATTTATAAATTTACTTTATCTGAGGATGAATAATAAAAATTTCACGAAAATTTTCACGTAAACAGGGTTGTCTTATTATCTTATAGACTAAGTAAATGCAGTAACATATCATTTTTGCACTTAATTTTACATTTATTTGTATAAATTACTCATACTCTTAACGTAAGGTTATCCAATGTTTTAGTTTCAAAAAAAAATTATTTATTAGTTTCTCCACTCTCTTCTTCACTGACATTAACCTTTTCAACCTTTCCACCTATATAGTATCTATTTTCCACCGAAGACCCCAAATATCCCTAAGCAATAGTCATCACTAATATTTCCACAAACAAATCGCACAAAACCAAAACAATAATGTATTTCAAATAATTTCTATATAATTCCATCTATTTTACGGCCTTCTGAACTGTGCAGGGGATTGCTCAACCGGAGTCAACTTCCATGACCAACCTTTCCGTTTTCATTGATACCAACATATCATTTAATCATTATAATCAATCAAAATCATCTTTGTGTGTATTTTTTGCCCTACATGTCTTCATGGCTTTAATTTCGTAATCCTAAGATTGATTATAGAAAATGAATTCGAATGTAGCGGGTCACGGCTTCTTTTCTAGGATGACTTTTCTAGGACTATTGATTTTTGAAGAAGAATAGTAAATAAAACAAAAATACTTGTTTACTGTAATTATACGATTTAGCCAACTAAATCATTGTTGTGTTATATTTTCTCCAAACTAATCAAGTTAACGTTGATTATTTATTTATTTATATACATATATTTATCAAGATTTCTATATTCGAGAGTATTTTATTTATATAACTTATTTTCGCCCAAGTTCACCATTAATTATGTATATTATGACAGATGCATTTAAATAGAACAATATGTATTTTTAATATTATATATGTATTGATTATACAGAAAAAGTAATAAAGAAGGCTTCATTCTAAGCTTCAATTTCAGAAACAAAACAGATAGTTACGACTGCGAATATCCATCAAACATGTTACGTATCCGATTGACCGAGTTTCCTGCATCCTGCGACACTGACGCAAACACCATTGTGGTCGTTCTACTTGATACAAATTACGTTTACGTAAACTAGCTCTATTTGTTTATTTTTTAATTTCGCTCTATTTGTTTATTTTTTAAGATTGCTTAGCAAAATAACGATTTTAGCTTATAATTTAAGGATAACTTATAAAAATAAAATAAATAGGTTAGCACTCCGCTCTCCATCTTTTGGTCTAGAGGTTGTTTTGGTCTATTGGTATATTAGGTTAGGGTTAAGGAACAGAGTGTTAAGACGCTCCGCTGCTAAATTTCGGTCCAATTTTAGAGATATTGAACATTGACGGAAATCAACACTGCGCTTAGTCTTCTAGCTGAAGCTAGAAAAATGACAATTATTTCCAAAAGGGAATCCAATTCATAACATTTAATAACGATAAATTTCTAAATACAGGCCAATCATAATATTAAACCAAAGGATTTATGTATCCTACAAACGAGAAATCCAAATCTCATTTATTACGGCCAGGAAAAAAGAATCGTAACGGACTAGTTGCGTGAACGAGTTATTCATGTGCATCTCCCGGAGAAACACTTTACTTAAATACTGCACGCCAAATACACATTTTTTTATACTAGATCATATTAAAATAGGGACGTGTTTTGTATGTATGTAAAACTAAATTGAATAATCATTGCAATTAATACTGGATGGTATTCGATATTTATTTATTAGCATTTTTAATCGATTTGTTTTCGTATGTTTGGTAATTTTGGTACTTGAATTAAAATCGATATTTGATCGAATGGAATATCAAAGCATAATGTAAACAACATATTTCATATCATATTTTTGCGTAGGCTGGATCTAGCTTGTGGCTAAGACACTCGAAACACTAGAAAATATAGATCTTAAAAAAAAGCTTCATGATATTTAGTATTATATACTCGTATTATTATATGTCTACTACTACTAAGTTAGGACATTGTTTCCCGCTTCCCGCCTTTTTGACATTGCCAGTTGAGTGGCGGAATTTAACGCCGCGCTTGGTCTTGTAACTGATCCCATAACTCCATTTACAGACTGACGGTGTAATACTATTACACCATACTACATAGTTATACATATTTATCAATTAATAAATAATTAGTGTTTATGAACGTTATATTCTATATTCTGCATTTTGAGAGTATTTTTAAACAATTTTATTAAATATTCTTAAAATTTCAGACCATTTGAAGTGATAACAAAATCAATTATATAGAAACGTGAAACACCTTGTTACAATTGCTCGCAATTGCCGCAATACTTCCACACCGTTTCCTATATTATACTAATTATAAAATTATTTCATTATTGGTCGAATACAATTATTATTTTTGCTTGATGTTAATATTTGTTTATGTTATTTGTTTCTTGCTTATGGTTACTAATAAACGTTGCTGAATTTTTAATTCACTCTGTTTCCCGCATTTGGCACATAGCTAGAGGGTATCTAGTGATAACACATTCTATTTTCCCACTGTAGCACTAGTTTAAGAGACATTGCGTATCGAGTGGCAAATGTTAAAATTTCATTCGTCCGATTGAGAATCGAACCCATAAAATTCACAATTACAGTCATACTTCCAATGAATTATACCGCTTAATATACACACACAATACACCGGTGTAATTTTCATACACTAAACGTAAAAAATCGTCCTTTCTAATCATACTGTCAGTAAAAAACGCATGAAAATGTGTCTTTAAAAGTCAAAATCCGAATATTTTAGATCAATATATCTTCAGTTACGTAAATAAAGTATATATTTAGTATATGTAGTTCTAACATGTATACACTAACAGCTTTAAGTGCTCGCAAAATTAGCAAATAAATAAATTACATTTTCTAGGTCTCATATTAATTTCTCATATTAAACGGTCCTAATATTATAAAATTTTAAGAATCTGTAAGAGACTCTAATACACAGAGAAAATAGAAATAGAGAAAATAATCAAAAATTCAATTACCTTGCATCCCTCACACGTGAATGCACCGAAGTGGAAGCCGGCCGCGGGCTCTCCGCATACTTTACACTTTTGATTCATCTGAAACAAAAAATATATAATATAGCATTTGTTATTATAATGATTATCCTGGTTCAGTGGGACAATATCCTGTATCTTGTATACAATGTTCACAGGTTCGATCTCCAGCAGGAAAAAGCCACACTATTTTGATAAACGTCATAACGTAATAACGTAAATCAAAATAATGTGTGATTTACGTTGTTTATGTTATACTATTACATTTTGAAACAATTACAAGCGTAAATTAAAAAAATGTGAAAGAGTTTTGAATCGATCAAATCATGTCGTAAAATTATCCGTTTTAAACTACATTATTTAGATTTATCTCTAAAATCTAATATATAGAAGGTGTTCGCTACGATACCTCAATCGTATGCCTAAAAGTCTTACTAATATCCTTACAATTAAATATATATTTCGCTTGCAAGATTGTGAAATTTAGCAAACCAGAATTACATATTATATTAAACAGACTTCTACTAGATTTTTTATAGCTTCACGCTTTACCCCACACATGGCAGAGTAAGCAGAGGGAACTGCAGGAACCATATGAACCCAGTGTTAAGACACTCCATTGCTTAGTCCCTGCTTTCTCCGTCCCCGCTTTCCGCTTTTTTCGAGACATTGCGTGTTGAGTGGCAGAACTCATCGCCTTCTACTAGATAGTTTTTATATATTATATATCGAGGTTATTCTTCACTTATATATCCAAAATATAATATAAATATTTGTACTATATATAAAAACTACATAACATAACTAACTCACTTACTACACTTACTACTTCACTCAAAATTATTTCCTTCAACTAAAAACATATACGCGTGCTCTTATCGTAGCACTTTTATTGAAACCGTCTAAACTCAATTCGTTGTTAATACGGCGTGTCGAGCGATCGCAATCAGTCATTTAGCTGTTAATTTTAAGGATCGCGATGCATGTTATTAAATAGTTACGATAACTGGAAAACGATAACTATGTTTCATTTTTAAACGAAATATGTAATCAATTGGTGTTTTTTTCGGTTGTTAGGTGTAGTTAGTTAGCTAGCTAGTTAGTTAGATAAGGCTAACTGTTGGTTAGCTAGTATACTAGTAGGCTAAGTTAGCTAGTTTGTTAGCTCTGTTGGTCTTTAGCGACACCGATTGGGGAGGCAAAAAGTAAGAAGAGTAAGCTTTAAAAAGTTTCAAGCTCTATCGTGTCTGCTTAAGAGGAGGCTTCGGCGGCAAGATCGTCCACTGCGGGACTCGAACCTCAATTTACGTTGAGCGGGCCAAAGAGTGTATATAGATTATGTATTATTTCTTTTTGATTAATTTACTATCTTTATTTGCCTGTTTTCTACGATTTGACGACTTTTGTTTTGCTTTGGGTAAGGTCTTCTTTGGTAAGCTAGTGATTTAATGTCATTTCGACAAAAGTGTGGCGTTGATTTCCGGCAATGCGTGTTGCCCCAATGCCCCAAGCATTGCTTGTTGAGAAAACCCCAAAACTCTTTCCTTCTGTCTACCCTGTTATGTGCGGATTAAGACAATGACATTATTTTTTTTTTATCTTTATTTTAAAAAAAAGTTGTATAAATTCAAAACGCTAATGTTTTTCATTCTTAAAAGCAACAGCTCTAGCATTATTTTATTTTCAATAGAAGCGGCAAATCTTTAGGCATCAGTTGAACAATGGGCTGTATAGTGTGCAGTACACTATAGGTCTTTAGGTAGGTATCTACGATCACTGAACAGGTGGACGGAGATTCCTTCTATTTCATTCTACTGTATATACTTTATTTTCTTTAGTGTAAAATAATATTTTAAAAAATTTGAGGATATTTACTTCTTTAAACTAAACTATTTTTTAACTTCAATCTGTATCGGAACCTAGTATTAAGACCTTTCGAAGCATTACGTGTTTAGTTGTAGAATTGTGCCGTATTATCATATTACTAAGACATATTAATAAAAATAATTAATTCTCCTTGAGTGGGAATCAAACCTAACACCAGGTTGAACCCAATACTAGAAGACCAGACGTGGAGCTGATCATTATTTATAAATGATATTTACTAGATTTCCAAAACTGAAATAAAATAATATTTATAATAATTTAAAACAAACTTTTAAGCGCACGAAGTTCAAAAAGACATTCAGTTTCGCGATACAAAATCTTCGACGTTGTAAATACGCATCCGGCGGGCACATCAACTAAATCACCCTACAGGGGGTCCTCCACGCTTATCGTTCATCACGCCGACTCTAAATTAGATTGAACAAGACCCCCACTTAACTCTTATTTACACAGCCATAGAGGTCAAATTATATTGGTTTCTTTTACACTGTATGTAGTTTGTCGCGATGATTTGTCGGTTTTATGGTATCACCTGCTATATTTTAATATTTAATATTTAAACTCGTTAAAACGTGTGCGTTATGGAGACGCGATTTCGTCTTGATATTTGGACTTAAGTTCTTTATATGGGTTTATAGTTTTTTTAATATATAATCTTAGACATTTTTTTTGAGTAAAGATGGCATAGACATATGTATCTTACAATCTACAACCGGAGAGGACGTGAATGCGTTGCCAGTCAAATATTTAGACCAATCCCCCTTTATTACGGAAATCTCTGCTGCTGTTCCACGACAGGTATTCTTAAAAAACATGGTAATTACCCGGTTTGAGCCTGGCCTTTTTGAGCTACTGGTGTTGGTGTAGCTTGAACTACTTCTAAGACATTCTAAAATTCAAAGAAGTTCTTATTAAAACTTTTTATAGCGTCGCGTTTTATTCCAGCCTATGCAATGGTATGAAAGGCAGATGGAAATTAGTGATAAGGCAATTATACCTACATTGTCCACGTTTACACTAAATTGTAAATTTAAAAATAAGGTGACAATTTTCTAACAATCTTATTAGAATAAAGAAAGTGTTAATCGACTTAGATTTATATATATAAGAAGCTATATAAATATTTTGTGATATTTGTGCTGCGCCTCTTGTAAACCGTTCAAGCACTCTGACCACTGACAAGAGTCTAATTTGTGAATCTAATTTTCTATACATATTTTTTCACTAAGCGCCTAAACGTTCATTGTACACACATTACTAACAAGAACTACTCCATTCATCATTCTTATAGAGTTATTTAGAGGATAGCCGTCAATCACGTATCACGTATCTCCAAGATTAATTTAAAATCCTTCACACCTTTATCAATTTGGCCAATACCTCCACACCTGGTTACAAAACAACGCCTCGCGGTCCACGTCAACCAAATATAAAGTAATTAAAATGATAATTGTGTGTCTAGATTGCATATGAGATAAATTATAAATCGCTGACGGCCCGCTTTTTGCCGAATCGGCACATATCTCATACGGCCCAGTGGTTTTTAAACGGCAAGGGATTATGAACCCTTTGTTGGTAGTTTGCAGTTTGAGTTCGGTTGGGCACTTTTAAATTTGGGATGCGTAAGTACAAAATGTAAGGGCAACTGACAAATTAATTAAATGATACTCGAAGGGGATTGATCTGCTACGTCTGGTTACTCGCTCGAATACTCTTTTGAGTTTTTTGAGAGCGATGACCGCAATTTCTTTTAAAATACATATATATATATATATATATATATAATATATAGATATATATATTATAGTAATGTCATTATGTTTTATGTTGAAAGTGTCACTGCTACATATAGTATTTATTTTTCGTCCTTTTATTATTCTAACGGATATTGTAAGTTGAAAACCAAAAGAAAGCTATTTATGCAGTTACTGCGTCAATTCCCATCAGACAAGTATATATTATATTTGAGCTTAAATTCTCTTAAAGTCGATCATCTAAGAGTATCACAGCAGCATAGCATCAGTCTCTAAATGTGACTGACGGTTGCTGCTTCGATTTCCACTTGAGAAGAATTCATATTCCTCTTTTCTCCACTTGCTAACAAGGCGCGGCGTTGAGTTACGCTACGTTATCTGTATCTTGAAATCAGTGAATTGAGTTTTTAATAATAGATGATCTCCCCTGAAGGTTAAAAAAACTTAAGTTCTTATATATTAAAATTAGAACCCATAATCACACATTTCATTCACTAATTCGCTCTCGAACGCAACGCAGGTGTCTCTCTATATCTCTATATGCATTTATATCTTCTGCCTGATACAAAAACAACGGGTCACCGCTATTAGAGCAGTTACAGTTGTTCTGGACAAATCGAAGTGGCAACGCGATGTGTTCGCGTCTGTGTGAGCGTGTGAAGCGGCCGCGGCCTGTCATTTGCCGACGACTATTATGCCCGCACCGACTCCGTGGGAAATGGGGATCTATGGGAATGCCATCGTTTTAGACTGATCTGGAGGTCTGGAGGCATTTTGTCCACTTGCTTTGGAAAATTACAAATAATTTTTGGATTTAAAGATTTTTCGGTTTTTTTTTTTTCAATTTTTATTGCTTAAAATATATTTTTTAAACAATCACTACTCTAATTTCTTCTCTTTGGATGGATCTATGAGAATGCCATCGTTTAAGATAGATCAAATTAAATAATCACTACTTTAAGACCATTGAACTATTTTTTTATGGCCCAAAAAAAATTTGGTGCCATCTCATTACGCTCTCTTAATTTATCCAACATATATACATAAAAATATGTGAAATACATTGTATAGTACAAAGTTAACCTTAACCTAAATAATTAAAATTTAAATCAAGCAAAGAAGAGGAAGCTGTTCATTATAATTCCAATCACGAGCACTATCTATGTCACCCTCGATGAAAACTCACATTTCTATGGTAGCGGGATCTGTTTGAAATTTCATTATGGCAAGGGCTATGCTAGGCTCGTTTAGAAAAATCTAAATTCTATGGCACAAGCATTTGCAATGATTTCGTGCTTCGTTTTATAAGGCGATTGCGAATACAAAATGTTTTAATTAGGCCCATTGTACTACATATGGGGGCATGTTTGCAAATATTTATAACAAGAGCTGGTTACTAAAAGCTTTATCGGTTCAAGTAAGCTTGGATGCTATTCAAAAAAAGCTTATAGGCATATAAAAAGTTAAGTTAATCACTTCAAAACTAAATATTTATCTTGTCACAAGTTCTTACTAAGTTCTTAGAAAAATGCAATTTTAATTGAAAAGATAAGGTAAAAATATTTATTAGATATCTGTCAAATAGCTTAGCGGAAACTTCTGCGTAATTTTATCCAGAAAATATTTCGTAATAATATTAAATTTTATTAGTTTTGTACATATTACAGGATACTGTACATATACTTATGTAACACCCTGTTGCTACCCAGGCAGAGGGAATCGCTGGAACATAGTGTTAAGGTACTTCCTTCGCTGCTTTCCGCTTTTCGAAGTATTGTATGTTTAGTTGTGGAACTTAACGCCGCATAATCCATTCTACCGAGTGGGAATCGAACGCACAAACCGTCGTGTTCACAGGTCGTGACTTTACAAATCAAAACATTTAATATATCAATAAGATGCAAATCACTATACTTTTTACGTTGCCAACATACCTAATATGTAAGATATATCAAGATAAAACATATTAACACATCCAAAGATCATACTTAAGAAATAAATATAAATAAAAATGACAAAGTCAAATAAAACTAAAAACACGCGCATGTAACACGATAAGTTAATCATTTTAAATGTATTATTTTTTTGCTATCACAAATAAATAAAAGGTGTTTTTAAAACAAACAGAAAAACTGTACTCATTTAATGATTCGTTAAACTTTGTGAACAAAAAATCTTTGGAACGTGACGAGATCTGTCAGTGTTTTAACACGAAGGCGAATTGTATCTTAATTTTAATATGGTTTTATTATTATATATATGATTATATATTTATAAAATAATTACGTCACGTATTCCTATAAAGCCAATTTCTTAAAATACTATTTAAATCTATATATAAATATGTGTAATTCAGTGAAAAACTATAAATATTCACATGATCGTCATCACTTATACGTGATATTTTGATTACCTTGCGTAGTAGACTTCTATCACGCGTGGTAATCGAGATACTTTTGTAATTAAGTCAAACTTAAGGAACATATATGTATATATTTTGTTATAATAATAATATATCTTTTAAATTATTGTGACAACTATTCTGTATATATTACATGTTGACATAACGTCGGCTTGGACTATGAATATTTTGAACTGTGTGAAATAAAGAAAAATAAATATATAAGACATTACTACGAACGTTTCAAGTTCAATAACAACTTGTAGTAATCTCACTATCTCCTCGCCTTGTATAAAGCAAGAGCATAACAAATTATCGCCGATCAAAACTAAATCAACGTACGGCGGCGTATAAGGTAAGGATATTACAAATTTTATGATGGATTATTATATTACTATCGGCGTATTGTGTTACTCTTTAATGTTTAATCGTTTCGCTCTTCAGATTGTGATCTAGGTTCATGGGTTCATAAAATGTAATATGAAGATATATTAAAATTTTACATTTTAATACGTGTAAAAGCGTTTTTAGCGTGGACCAGTCATCCTAGCTCTTGATACAGTGGTTAAAGCTTCGACTCCTGATTTGAGGGATGATTATTTATTGTATCTGCTAAGACAAAGCGGCGTTAAATTCACTGTACTGACTATATATATATATATATATATATATATATATATATATATATATATATATATATATATATATATATATATATATAATATATATATATATATATATATATATATATATATATATATATATATATATATATATATATATATATATATATATATATATATATATATATATATATATATATATATATATATATATAACAGGATTAATGTTTATTTCGTTTTACACAACTGTACAGTACTTTTTACCAGCTACTATAAATTTGTCACGGCCACCTATCCGTGAGACATCACTTAGCGCTTTTTACCTTCACTCTCGTTATCATAACTCGACACAATTTACTTTATATTAGGTTTTTGTTTTATAAAAATGGACGCTTGAATATGAATCGAATGAATACTGGAATTTATTACTTTTTTGTATAAATACTTTTACAGATACGTGTGTATTAAATGTTTTATTTTTATATATGCTTTTAAGCCACTGTTGCTATTTAAGCTCTCTATAATGTCGCATACGTGTACTATTTAAATATTTAATAAGAAAAAAGACATACTGGCTCGAATGTAAATATCTTCTAAATCTAAATCTTTTTTTACAAGATTAATCACTATAATCTTTTAGACCAATATTTTGGAGTTATGTAACTAAGCAAGAAATCATCGGACAGTTATAATAATTACTCTACATATATATTCTTGAGAAGAATTAATTATTTTTATTTTCTTCGCTTTGAGAACTAGGTAAAGTGGCGAAAGTAGTGTCTAAGCACTAGGTTCCCTCTACCTACCCTAATGTGTGTAAAGCTAAAAAAGAAGATAAGGTACCACAAACGTTGCGTCCAATCTGTAAAGACATTATATTTCTAGAGAAAATAAAAACTATGGAAGAAATGAACCGAACATAACAAATTACGTGTTTTGTTACAACTGTAGTAATAGTAATTTTATCATTTCAACATGTACACACATGTGCATGCATGCATGGAATAGCAATATCAGGGTATTATGCGAGAGCATGGACCCACGTCGCGTCGCGTCATTATTACTTGACCTGGACGATTCAGATCGATATTCGTGTGATAACTAGCTGGGATTTCTGCTTTCTTTTGGATAAATCATAATATTTTATTTTTAGGTCTTCGGTGGTAATTTATTAAAAGGTAAAAATATTGGAAAATTTTTACCTTTTTATAATTAGAATATTAATAAAAATGGTAAGTAAAACTTTTTAAGTTTCTTTTGTTTAGTAATTTTTTTATGGAATTCCATATCCTATTGAGTTTTCAAGATTCTTATTGGAATTTTTTGGTCAAAGAAATAAAAAAAAATCCAATGAAATTTCGAAAATGGAAATTCTACTAAATATACCCTATGAAAAACACAATTTTTAATAATATCTATTTTACTATACGGGAGAAACGGTAGATATAGGTTACCGAAATATTTTTTTAATATTACTAACACAGTGATACATAATTAAGACAGTGGTAAACGGGTTCAAGTCCCATTTTCAAATAAATAAACATAAAAAAAACTAATGGAATAAAATATTAATAACAATTAAAAAACAACAGATATCGCGTTTTATTTTATTAATAGCGACAACTGCATTTATTGTAATCAACATTTACAATTAGTTATCCACTCAGATATTACTCGGGTGTTTTAATTACTTCATTAATACTAATTAAGTCGGAGGCACAAAAACTGCATTCATTGGTCTTACTATAAATGAGCGTTATCAATTTTGTTTCTATAAATATATTCTTTACATTTTGCCTGTTTGTGTTTGTGATAAATGTTTTTTTATGTCTTCACGCTTTATACCGCTCATGGCAGGGTAGGCAGAGGGAACTGCAGGGACCATAGGAACCTAATGCTAAAACACTCCGTCGCTTAGTCCCCGCTTTCGCTGTCCCTGCTTTCCACCTTTTTCGAGCCATTACATGTTGAGTGGCGAAAGTCTACGCCGTGCTTTGAAAAATCCATCTTCCCCGAGTGTGAATCGAACCTATAGATAGAACTGTAGCGTTTACAGGTAGATGGTACGCCTCTAAGCCACGACGGTCCTCAAAGATAAATGTTATTTTTTTATTTCTCTCCCACTTAAAAAGGGAAGAGAGAAAAGCTTTCTAGCTTCACGCTTTAACCCGCGCTTAATTGAGTAGGCAAAAGAAATCACAGGAGCCGTGGAAAGGTAGTTAGTTATCAGTCCGTTGAAATTGTTCCATCCATCAAAATGAATTATAAAATAATATTAAAGCACTTTATTTTAAATACTAGTAAATTTTGATAATAATCGAAGTAATTCTGAGGCTTAACTTCTCCTGCATCCCGCACTATACTATCAAATTCCTATCACTCTATAATACAATAAGCCTAGTTATTATCTCAATGTATTTAAACATATGTTTAATTGTATATTTCCATAAATCTATAACAGTACATGAATCAAAGTGACTATTTTACTTAGATTTTAGAGTACGATTAAATCCATATATTCTATGAAATACAAATTATGAATATTGGTACGGAATATTAAATAAACAACGATAGTCATCGTAAACGTGAATGGGGCCCAATTAAGTTAAGCTGGACTTATTCTGACCAATTAGTGCTTTGTTTGTAAACTATGGTTGCATGATTAGTAAGGCTCGTAAGCTAACGGTAGAGCTTTATAGAGCTTTATCTGTTGTGGAGCTTTTATGAATCTCCGATCTCGTACAAAGTTTTTGGAGTTAAGATGTTTTTGTATATATTGGTCTAATATGAAGTAATTTATATTGGAATTATACTTCGATTATTAATAATTCTTTGATTATTACAAAATTTGTTCTTTTTTTATTGGAAAAATTTCCTTGATTCAGTTAACGTAAAGCAATTTAACAAGAAACTCTATTGTTGTTCATATAAAAGTTGAATTCCACGTCTATTATTCAAAAAAATTATATTATTGAATAAAATTACGCAACGAATATTATTATACAATTGTCACAAATGTTTGTCATTCCAAAAGGGCTTTCAAAGGATTCGGTGATCAATATCGATGATTAATCGATTTTCGTCGATCAATAAAATCCAGGGCCTGACATGCGATTTTTTGACAGCCGTGACTAATTGTTGTGACAAAATATTTCACCAAAATCATCAATTAAGGCAAACCTACCCTTGTCGAGGATAGCACGTAAATTTTTAACAATATTGAATCCTGTGGACCTTTAGAATAGTCGCAAGGCCCCACATTTGACTATCGACACCCCTATTAGCATTTAAAGAAACACAGGTCACGAATGACGTGGCAATCCAAATTTTCACTGAATGAAATGAATATATGTATGCGAATACTACAATTTGTAAGATGACTTGGAAAAATACCTCAACATCTGCTCAAAATAATTTATTGAATAGATAAAATCGTTTCTCGATATCAAATGCAAATATAAATCGATTAATTAAATTATAAATTAGAATGAAATAATACATACATATATATGTGTATGTATGTATATGTCGTAAATCAAAAATCTATTAAGAAAAATATGTTGATTTTAATTAATAGAATTTTGTTATTTCAACAATAATCAATGATCGTGAGCTTATAAAGAACTTATGATGTTAATAAATTTTTGATTAGTTTCATACAGAAATAGAATAATTTATACACTATATCGATTTTTTTTACTTTATTCTATTTAAAGATAATGGTTATGGTAAATTTAATTGGGCAATGTTTGTATATTGAATTGTTATTTATTATTATATTATAGAAGAATTATTTAAATAACCTGAAATAATTTTTGTTTGCATATTAAATGCAAAAATACATGTATTTAATCAACAATCGACAATAAAAAGTAAAAAGAATAACAAAATCTCTCTAGAAGAGACTCTACATATCACACTTAAGATTCTATTATTAAAAGCTATCACAATGTATGTAAAAGTCCAAATTACAAGGGCTATCATGTTAAAAATTCAAATAATCACATCTATTGTCACTTTAATTATAACCGTATTCATCAAATTAAGTACAAGTCAGCTATAAAACAAATTTCCAATCCAATAATATACTGTATTAGATCTCTCTAGCGCAGTCCGGGTGACCTTTGACGCGAATCAAAGGCTCGATGAGTTGAAGCTAACACCTGACTTTTGGTACTATTGTTGTTCAAAATCTTACCATCTGGTACTTGTCTTCTATTAACTGGAAATTTAAAGAATCATTAATCTCTACTGTGTTTTCGCATAAAGAGAGCTTAATGGCCATGAGAGTTAATATTTAAGAGGTTTTCGATGACATCGTAAAGTCTAACATAATTGGTTGCCTTTATATATCGAGATGGATTCCTTTTGACGACTTTATAGCTTGTGATTTTTGTATTTATCAAGCGTTAGTGGTAAATTTGATATTGAGAAATTGCGATTTTATTGCGCGCTAACGTTTTATTAAGTCGACCGGCCATTTCTTTTTGCAGTTTTAATTGTTAATATCTTAAAACATACTTTAGTAACTGGTATAGATTTTATATGAGCCAGTTGATGGATTGTCAGTTTAATTAAGAAATTTCTATAATGTGTAATCGAATCTATGTATATATGAAATTGAGTGAGGTTATTAATATGCCATTACCGTTGCTATTATATACAATTTTTTTTTAATAATTAAGATTTTTAGTTTTATTTCTTTTTATTGCTTCACGCTTTATCCTGCTTACAGCAGAAGGAACTGCAGGAATCGTGGAAAGCTATGTTAAGGCACTCCGTTCCCTGCTTCCCGCCTTTTCGAGACATTGTATATTGAGTGGCGGAACTCAACGCCGCGCTTTTGCCTTGTTGTCAAAGCGAAAAAATGGACAGCAAAACGCCCATTTTCCCCTAATGGGAATCGAACTCAACAAACTATCGCATTAACAGACAGACTTTGTGCCTTTGCGCTACGACAGTCCTCTAATAAATTAATTTTTAAATGTTTAATAGCTATCAAAAGTAAAAAAGACACGGCCAATTCTTTATAAAATTATAATTATAAATAAGATATTAACATTAAACATCTTCACTTGGACCAAGTGGTATAAATTCGTTACATACAACGTTTCGCTTAGTCATATCTTTAAACAATCGGTGTCACAGTATCAGAGCACTTTTGTAGAGCATTCGCTTTGTTACCTATCTATTGTTCTTCACCTTTTATACTCCATTGAATTGAAATTATCTTTTATTTTTATACTTTGTGTATTAGTATAGATAGTGTCGATAATGTGATATTGAGAAAATAGAAGATTTGAATGTGGCCGTATATGAGCTGTTCCTCGTGGATGTAAATACAGACCTGTAATGGTTTATTGATGTCGTTTAAACGAATTAGTAAAGCATTTATATATTTTATTTTATCTTAAAAAATAGGAGCACTCGATCAACGTTCATTATATGCAATTCTAATCAAACACGATTCAACTGCGCCACTATGGCGTCAGTCCATTAGACAAAAGCTCAAATTAGTATGTACGAACTGACTTTGCTATATCTCAATAAATTACTACTCAGCTTTCCTCCATTACCCTTTAAAATCACACCTTTTTATGCCAATCCGTGACTAATCAATCAGGTTAGCCTTAACTATACCATAAACATGATTCGTGGAATTAGACCTGTATTAATTACAACGATCTGCCTAATGAAGTTGCTATACGACTCTACATTTAAATTATTTTTGATGTTTCAATAAAAGACAAGGTTATCTTGAGGACTACCGTAGTGCAGAGGAGTAGCGTCTACCTGTAAGATCGACAATTGTGGGTTCGATTACCACCTGAGGAGACTTAATTGTTTCATTTCCATTTTCCTCGCTCTGGCACCTAGACAAAAGCGCGGCGTTGAGTTCCGCCACTCAATAAGCAATAAATAAAAAAAAAGCGGTGTCTAGACACCAGGGTTCCACGGTTCCTACGGTTTCCTCTGCCTACCCTGCTTTGAACGGGATAAAACGTGACGCTATAAAAAAATCGCTTCGGAATACGTTAATACGAGGAAAATACTAAACCTATATGACATATATTATGTTAAATATGTATATGTGTATGTACATAGTCACGTAAAAAGTAGTTCATGCCAACTGCCATAGTAGAGTCGTCACAGTATTGTCACAGCACAATGGCTGCCGAATCATACGAATACAATACGTGCATTCGGTCGGCGTCTTCTGATGTAGTCGCTAATTTATCCTTTTATCTTTACTATGAAGTTTGTGATAGATTGATTGTATTAAATTGTAGTTTGTAATAATTCTAATAAAAGAATTTGGGTACGAAAAAAGTAAATTTAAGGGAAAGTTAATTCGTTTTTTTAATTTTTGTTATGTACCAATATATATGTACGTACATCTTTCTTACTACTGGGGTGAAGTATATTAAATAATACTATAAATCTTTATACAGCGTGTTGTTTTAAATGACCTAAAGAACAACATCCTTGTTTGTAGTATTATTATTTAAGGTAAAGCCAAAGTGCTAAAAAAAGGAACTTAGAAATTTGCAATACAATCAACGTAATAAAGCTTAAAAAATAGAAATACTAATTGCAAAAAACACTGTCCGTTCGGCATATGAAAGAGCGTAGTGCCGACAAAGTACTCGTAAATATCTATTCGGCGAAAAGAAATTTTGCACAACATAGAGTGTGAGCATTGTTCGACTTATTACTTACGACTTTTGTGTTGCAAACGTTACTTAGTCCTATTTTACTGGGATAGCTTTAAAAACATTAAGTACTTTTAAATTAATATGTTTATATTTAGATATATGTTTTACTATATATTGAAAATAATTACTTTTTTTTAAATATAGTTCAAATAGTATTTGAAACGTGGCGTTAAACACCGTCAATCAACTCGTGATGTCTCGAATTTAGACACAAAAAGAAAAGAGTATCTTAGCAGCAAGTTTCTCCTGCGTATTATGCTATATTAAAAATATGAAAAAAAAATGTAAGATTAAAATTAAAAGAATATTTCTAAAAAAATCTATATTTCATACAATCCTTGTAAATTCTAAAAATGACGGATAAAGTGGAGACTAAGCAACGGAGTGTCTTAATACTAGGTTCCTACGGTTCTTGCAGTTCCCTCTGCCTACCCTGCCATGTGCGGGAAAAAGCGTGAAGACGCGTTCTATAATTTACTTTAAGCTAGTATATTTCTGCTAAAATATAGAATTTCCAATCCTAACAATATTGTTTATATATAAAATCTATCCGTGACAATAGAGCGCTGTCGATTGGTTGTTTCCGCCACGCCTCTATTACGTCACCGTATATAGATCATTTTGTTATTATTTATTACGTAGGCTATATATATTTCAACATCATACTATATATTTTTGTGATTTATTAATAAATTAACGTTATGTTCATTATTTACAATCATAAATTTTGGACTGGCTTTGTATGGGTTTTCGTTCAGTTTGTTTTTCTATTCTGTAATATAGTTTATAAACGCATTATATGTACAGTAATTTTTATCCCGGTTTTATATCCTGGTGGTAAAATATTTAAAAATAAAGCTGTACTCGGTATTCATATGTACATGTATATAGGATTCGGTCCTAAGGGCTTCTACACACTTGCGTTATATCTCACTGTTTTATTTAAAAGCAAGTTAGCCGTAAATGAGAAACGAACACGCGACGGGCGTCTGAATAATATATTAGACAATATCCTGTAACTTATATATTTAAAATGTATGTAATTCAGCACTAACCCAACAATTACTTCTTTGATCTGGATCACAAAGACCGCTTTAAAGTCGACGATCACTATGAATGAGTCCGGCATTCAAATGTCAACCTGAGCGATAACTTAGAAATCGATCGTTCGATTTATTTACAAATCGATAAAATGGACGCTGTATAAATCTTTATTTTAAAGGTATATGTGGATTTATTGTTACGTGGAAATAATTATGGTTCACTTTTATTTTATGTGATCAATAAGCAGATAGAAGGTGAGGTGTTTGTAAATTTTACTATTTTCATCCTATCCTATGTTCTTTGGTTTTAAGAAGAAATATACCAAATTTAAATATTTTTAAATTAAATTATTTTAAAAAATAACGAAACACTTTGATAAACTTAATAACTACTTGTAAATATAAACATGAAGTTTATCAAACTAGTCACGGTACAACTATTTATTTTTAATAGTCAAATATTTATTACTTCATTTTTTTGTTAAACAGATGACGATGAAGCACTGCAATTAATCCTTCTAATTCCATGGAAATCTTACACAAGAGTGCTAAATGGGTCGTCAAAATCGCTTGGCCTTTGACAACACTTTAGATACATGGTGCTTAGGCTGCTCACAAGCACACGATATTATGGTCGAATATAATATGTCTTAGACAGTATAACACAATATTAAAATAAAAATATATATAAGCATATCTGTATGCATCAAGCTGCATAAAGATGACCTATGAGAATTAAAAAAAACAAAGCCTTAAGAAATATCAATTTTTAAGTCATTTTCGACTCTAAATTTACGTTTTTAAGTAAAAAATATAGAAAAAAATATATAAACACATATAAAAACATGATTCAATATAATCTAATTTAAATAGGCAAAAAGAACTTTAAAGCTAAGGCTAACAAAACTTTTAGGCTACTTAGACAGTGTCTAGGTGTCTATGTAATGGTATACACAACATACGTCGACGATCAAGCGGCCTTGTATCAGATTGTTTCCACCACGACCTTCGCGAGTTAATAACGGATCATCAAATTCGTATTACGCCAGTAATATCAATGTTGTCTTGATTCCGTCGGGCCGATATGCAAGTTAAGTTTACTCAAACATAAACAAATGTTATATGGATTTATAATTGATTACTTTACCGTCGTTCATCTTTTGTAGTTTGCGAAATATGTAGATTAGCTGTCTGGTGGTGAAAGGTAGAGGTGAGCGTGATGGTTGTAGGTTCGGTTCCGATTTGAGTAATGTTTACAATTGAAATATATTTTAATTTCGCTCTTGTAAATATGACGCGGCGTTGAGCTCTGTGATTCGTTCTGCGATATGTCGATGTATGTGTGTCAAAGTTTAAATTTTCCAATCAATCAGAGAAATTATTTTTGTCATTTTCTTGATTTTTTTTGTGATTTGTGACTTTCAAAAAGTGTTTTTGGAGGTAACTGTTAATAATTGTCCTTTTATAAATAATAATATTTATTTATAAATATTACATTTTCTAAATATTTTGAATTTTCTCCTTAATTTTTTTCTTTTTTTAAACTAAATCATAATATATAACTAAAATAATTTGAAACATGTAAAAAAACAATAAAATTAACATAAAAATTAATAATGACATATCTCTATATAGATACTTAACAAAAGAAGATCGACAAGTGTTCTCCGATAACAATTCGAAGGCTACCGAGAGGCAGTCCGTCCGGGATGAGACGATGCAAATGACAGATTACACGCGCTACTGTTCGGCTTATACGGGTGTTTCAAAATATTCAAATCGGTGTTTTTATGTTTTTCTATGATCAAATATCAAATATTATATTTTAAACTGTTCTTATTTTAAAAAGTAACCGTAAATTACGTTTCTCAAGCTTTATTCTTTTTAATAAAGTAACGAGACAAGAATAAGATAAGTTAGGATATATAGTATTTTCTTTAGAAATTTAATTAAAGTCACTTACTTTTTTGTACCATACTCATGAATTTAACTGAGAACATACGAAATGTTTGCGTCATTTAATAATATATTATAAAGTACAACTGGTAGATTGTGATATAATAATAAACTTAAACAATCAATAAACAAATCTAGTGTAATTTAATTATTTAAATCAAGTCGGACGTAGTATACAAGTTCAAATCATTGAAAAAATATTCATTTCACACCCTACAAATTAATAGCGCAATTAATTAGTATGATGCACAGCTCTGCTACAAAATACACGGTCTTGGTTTCAAGAACAAAAAAACGGAGAACAGAGTGTCTTAATAATACGTTCTCTTTATTTTCATTTATAATTTCAATAACATTATAATTTATATGTGAGATGAAGGGTAGAATTTAAAAAAAACGAAGTTAAATCGTAAATATCTAAGGAATTACAGCGTACAACCTATATAACGCTAAGTAGTAACGTCACGGTGGGTGGTTCGGAAGTGTTGTAAGCGGACAGTCGTCGAGGACAATCAAATTGTGTCAATTTACATCCTTTGATTATTAACATGTATAGAATATAGCCTATAAGTATGGTATTTTTTTATATTCAGCCTTAAAGTCTAGCCTCGGTTAGCTAGAATTATTGCTATAAAACGATTTTATTTAAGAAATATCCATATTTTAAAAATGAACATTTTTTTTTTCTATTTAAATTGTACAAGAACTTTTGACTCATCAATGGCAAGGAAGTGAAAAATAAATTCAACAATAACTCATTGCATGGAATATGTTTATTATTCCTATTCAAATGACTTTTAATAGCTAACAGGAAGCTAGTGTTGACGCTCCACTTTTGTTGACACTATTAACATTCCCTTACTCTAGTATCAAAACAAACTACATTTCGTTCTTTCCAGAGTGGGAATTGATGCCGTAACAGTCACATTTACAGTCAGACGCTGCCACTATACCAGTGCCTAGTAAAAATTTTATGTATTTAATTAAAAATATTAAAACAAACACATATGAAATAATACAGGAAGCAAAATCAATTGCATTTTAAGTTAAAACCAAAATTACTGACTTATCCGACTAGTCTCTAGGGTTAAAAGGTCAAACTTTCTAAGTCTAGTCTCATCTCAGTCTTCTCTATTACTTAAGGCATAAAACCTACATTCCATCGACACTTTCGATTAAATAACACATTTTAAACTTAAAATTAAACCTTATTTCTTATAATTAGGGTTTAAAATCGTTTATGTGTTTGTTTTTGCTACTAAAATGTGCACTCTTCGTTTAGGTCGCGGGATGCGCCCAACCTTTCACGCGTGGTTCGTTCTACAATGGGCGCAATGAAACTATTGTAAGTTGATATTTTGATAAAGATTAGGCGGAAATTATTTATAGGTTGATTATTGTGTAAGGGGTCGAAGTTCTAATTCATTGATTAGGAAATAATATGTAAACAATAATAAAAATTAGATAATTTTTTACTATATTTAAAATAATTTAAAACTTTTCAGGCCTAAGTAAAAATGCACCAAAAATTTTCTAATATATTTAATATTTTTTTATATTTGTAATTTGACCTTTTTAGTAATTAATAGCCTTCTATAGTAGAAAAAATAGAGAGAATGTAGAGTAAAGATACTATTATTTTTGCAGCCGAATTCAATACACTGTACATTGAATGGCGTAACCCAACGCCGCATTTTGCTTAACTTGATATAAAATAACAGTTATTAGGATTATTTAATTAAATATTTAATTTAAACTAAATTTCTTATTATATATTTAACTACAATTAAATATTTCATAGTAAAACATGTCGGCAATGTGGCAGCGTCGTGTTGGCATTCAGTGCATTTCTCCTCATCTCGGTCGGTACTAGTTTGTATATTTATTGAAATGCTGTTATATACGGATTGTATGTTAATATAAACAAGTTCAGTATTTACTTGACGGTTTTACTTCAAAAAAGCTTTTTTAAAACTTTATTTTAAAAGTTTCTCTTACACAGGCAGAAGGGTAGACAAAGAGAGATCGTCACTTTCTGCCTTTCAAGACAGTGTGATGACTTATTAATAAAAGTATGACAAATCTGTAGCGTAATTGGTTCTGATTAATTTTAGGCACCGTTCAAACTTTGCGTTATATTAAAGTTTGTTTAAACGATATAGCTTATAAGCCTAATAGCCCAAAAACTATATAAGTAAGTTTACATAAACTATGTGTGTTCATGTAATGTAATATTTAGATACAGCTTTTTTATTTATGCCTAATTTTTTTACAAAGAGAAGTTAGTGCTAATTTACAATGCTTAAAAAAAATTAATTGTTTACGGGAACTGACATGAAAACCATTGCATTTAAATTCATGCGTCGTCTACAACTCTATGGTCTCATAATTAGGATAGTTTTTTCTCAGTTTCCTGCTTTATAGGTAGAGGAAACCGCAGGAACCGAGGGAACCTAGTGTTGAGACACTCCGTTAGCAATCTCAACACCACGCTAGCCTATTTGCCAGAGCGGCGGAAATGGAAAAGAAATAATCCATTCTTCCCGAGTGGGAATTGAACCCACAAACCGCCGCGTTTACAGGCAGACGCTGCGTCTCCACGCTACAATGGTCGTTAAAAATTAAGATATTCTTATCGTTAAATATATACTAACATATCCTTACAACTATTAATATCTAATCAAGATTATATAAAAAAAGAAACTTTATAATTTAGTTATTTGTTTTGCTTTCAGACGATCCGCAATCAAATATCCATTTATCACAATCTTTTATTATAGGGCAGTATTATATCTGTATTTTAAACTTTGCAGACCGAATGGTTTTCTTTTTATTAATTGTAGATTATGTTAGTGTTTTATGTGCGTCTAGAGGGTATATATATATATATATATATATATATATATATATATATATATATATATATATATATATATATATATATATATATATATATATATATATATATATATATATATATATATATATATATATATATATATATATATATATATATACTTTTTTTATATATACTTCTTTTTTTACGTTTACTTCAATTTTATTTTGTAATAGTCAATATATACATATATATATATATATATATATATATATATATATATATATATATATATATATATATATATATATATATATATATATATATATATATATATATATATATATATATATATATATATATATATATATATATATATATATATATATATATATATATACATACATACACTATTAGAGGTATTTAGAGTTAATAATGTTTACTTCAATTTTATTTTGTAATAGTCAATACTTCACAATGTATAAAGTTAGTTTGGTACTAATCCAACCTTTTTATGTGTACAGGTACTTTTAAATATATATTTATATATCAATTATATTTATAGCTCCATTTAAAACATTAAGCTTGATTTAAAATTTAATTCTGAAAAACTTTTATATTTAAAATTCATTTTAACACTCCCATATGCACTTAAACGCCACACACCATTAAAGATCTTGAGACAAGACTTATGACATTCTTAAATCTCGTTACAAATGAAGCAGGTGTACGGGACATATCTCAAGATATTAATAAATACTAATAATGCAGCTAAAGGTGAGAATTTACTATATGAAAACGTCAGAGGGCATCTGCCCTAAAATTATTGTAATGGTATTATCTTCTAGAGCTATAATTTGTAAATAATTGGCATTCAGATTTACTGTAACTACCCTCGACCCGGCAATGTATGCTGAATATGCAAAATTGGTTATACTTGGGTAAGTTTACGATGAAGTTGTGTATGCAAGTCTTTAATATATTACTTTCTTTCTTGGTGTTTTCTTGATAATCTTGGTATTTTAATATATACCAGTCGTGGCGCAGAGGCACAGCGTCTGCCTGTAAATGCGACGTCTTGTGGGTTCGATTCCCACTAGGGGAAGATGGATTTTTTTTGTTTCCTTTTTCTTCGCTCTGGTACTAGGCAAGCGTGGCGTTGAATTCCGCCACGCCACATCTCGAAAAGGCGGAAAACAAGTAATGGAGTGCCTTGAAACTAGGTTCAGGATAAAACGGGTAGCTGTATATTTTTAAAATATTAAAATGTTTAAATTTCTTTAAATTGACAAAGTTCGATTTTAACCGAGGATAGTGCTTAGTGTTTTACAAAAATAATGTCTGAGCGATACATTACACTTATATATGTTTACTTGTATATTATGTATAAAGAAACATCAAAATATTTAATTTTAAACTTAAACGATTCTTCTTTAACATAATCTAAGATGTAAAACCGTTTCATGACCTATTACTTAATCTCTACCCTTTTTAACGTAAAGTTTAAATAAAAGCTCTTCTAGCTTTATGGTTCAACAACAACTTTGGTCGGTAAATGGATTGGTGACATTTATTGCATATCAACGTTCGTAGCACACTATAAATATTCCGTTATGACGCCTCCTTAACGATTCTATGAGAAAATTTGTTAATTCTGTACATATTATTTACATAAAATGTGGCCACAGTAAAAACACTGTGTGACTGACAATGTACAATAAAGTCAAATTATAAAGGTTAATTTCTAAGGAGCTTATAAGCAAGCAGAACCTCTTTTGTCTCTAGATAATATATATAAAATATATAAAACATAAAAAATCAGAGATCATTCTTTTATAATAGAAACTTTTACCATAAAATATAAAGATGAACTTCTAAAATGACTAACCTCTAAGGTCAGAACCCATAATGGCGGCATCTTTCACCAAAGTTATGGTAGGAACACTATCTGGTGACACTGGTTCAGGTTTATGGGCAGATGGGGCGTAACTTATAGGCGAGTTGCGGGCCAATTTGCCAAGAAATATTACTTTAGATTAAACAGGAATTAGAAGTTTCCGTTCCATACTGCAAAGGTAGTTTTAGTTTTGTAGAATGGTTATGCGTGATATTCTTGGCTTGTAGACATATGTACTATATATATATATATATATATATATATATATATATATATATATATATATATATATATATATATATATATATATATATATATATATATATATATATATATATATATATATATATATATATATATATATATATATATATATATATATATATATATATATTTATATATATATATATATATATATATATATATATACATATACATATATATATATATATATATATATATATATATATATATATATATATATATATATATATATATATATATATATATATATATATATATATATATATATATATATATATATATATATATATATATATATATATATATATATATATATATATGATCAAAACAACTCCACTCTCTTCTCTCCACCTTAAAACGAGACATTACAGTATGACAGAGCTTAACGCCGCGGTTTAATCCCACTAAAATCAACATACAAATATTAAATTATAAAATAAAGCAATAAAACATATTACTCGCAATAAACGAAAATTGCCCACACACACTAATTAACCCATAGCAAATACTAGGCGATATTTATTTATTGAAAGCATAAAAGTCGCTAGTGTATGCTCATTTCTCACACCTTACACTATGGTTAAGTGTAAGAGGTGTAGTAATTTAACATTTCGCCGACCAATCGCAGACCGGCAATAGATTGTGAGTATAATTGGTACTAAAAAGTGTTGCACTTAAGTGGTAGCCGGTTCAAAGCCTGTGTGGAAAAGCCACAACCTTTAATGTCTATTATTTACGCCCGTAGGTGGACAATGCTTGAACTTAAGCTGTAACGTATGGAATTTTATAATTATGGCACTTTTAGTGTAGTAAATACATCTAATATTGTTTTAATTGAAATTTACATATTGGCGCAGCGGTAGGGCATCTGATTATAAATATAAAAATTATAAGTTCAAATCCAACTCGAGCAATTTCGTTTTCGTTTTCTTTAGTAAAATAGAAGCGAAGATAAATTTGATAAAAGATGAAGCACGGCGTTGAGTTTCGCAATTAATCATATTACGTCTCCAAAGGGTCGCTTATCGAGCACAGTAATACCTGGTAATTAATAAAACATAATAATAAAAAGCGAATATTGTAGTAAGAATCTCAAATTATATTTAAGATGAGAAATGATTTAGCATGACTAATTAAGTTATGATAATATGTCGTTTAAATAAGCAACATCATATAAAACTATATAATACATAACTTTATACATATATATGTCTTTATATATAAAGTTTTGCCTTAAATATAATTTAAATTAAAGACGTAGAGTTTCTATGAAAATGGGGAAAATGGAGAAGATATAAACGTCTAGACGTTTCTATCTTCTCCATTTTCCCCATTTTATCAAATATTTTATTGATTTTTTTTTCGATTGATCCAATTTTTTTCCACCAATAAAATTAAGACAGGAAAGTATTGAAATTAGATTATATCATGTCTACGGTTCCACATACAAGATATCATAAAATACGAACATAAAAAATGACAAAAACCTCTAACATTCTCCAAATGTCACTATATTTTTACTTATTACAAATTTCATCGCGATATTATTAACTTTATTGCGATTATTATCTCAAGTATTCATTTTTGACATTTTTATTGGAATTTATAAGATTACTGTGGTGCTAAAAACGTATGTTTCTATATACATGGTGTTCAAATTAGTGAACTTAAATGTATCGGCATAAGGTGGCGTTTCGAATCACTAACAAATGTGACAGATCAAAATAAGATGACAGCAGTGTCGCCGTGAGACCGCTCTAAGATTTTATAATTTTGAATATTGATACTTTATTTCTGGAATTGTATCGCTGTGCCAACGCTCTCAGCGGGCGACGTGTATATTTTCACCAAAAGCAAACTTTGCTCCATTCAAAATAAGGTTCAAAATATAACCAAGAGTAGCTACAAACCTTTAAACGCTTCAAAGAATCGCGGGTCGCATTTCGTCCTCTCCCAGTAGGACACATCCGATACAATCTCCAAATCATACTAATAGCTTCCTAAGATTTACAATTCACAAATCATTCTTTGTTTCAAACCAGCTAGGACGTTAAAAACCAAATTTATTTCTATATTTTCTAATAACTTGTTCGATATATGTAAGTATCCGCTAAGTAGCATATTGAACTCCTTACTGCTTATACAAGTTGACTTAACTATAAAATGAAATATGTTGATAGTAATCAGTAAAACTGATCTTGGCGTGAGATCGTCAGTGCATCGAATAATATGAGATATTTATGTCCTGATGGGATCTTACGCTAGTGTTATAGGCCTACCTATCTTACTTCTATTAACATACCGTACTGAGATGGGGGTCATATGACAACAAATATTCTTAGTTAATTACGATCATGTGGAAAAGGAAAGAAATAGCAAACCAGTCGTTTGTATGCACCAGATTATGTTTAAACATATCGCTTGGGCTTCGTTATGGTAATATAGAACAAATATGTTTTATAAGTAAAGGTGTAATGTGGTCTTTTATAAATATAAGAACAAAAATTTGTTAAACTTAAATAGTATGGAGATCTCTAAAGTAATATTTAGTTTAGAACTAGTAGCATATTGGTAATTCATTTCTATATCGAGTATATAATTATATTTACAATTAAACTTAAGCAAATTGACATAATATTTTGTTAGGTTTCTCCATGCAATAAGTAAAGTTAGAGTACATGACAAACCAGAAAAGTACTTAAAGAGAAATATTCACACAACTATGAAACTTAGCATATAAATAAACATATCTTCTCTACTCCAAAAGAATTAGCAACAAACCAAATCCGTGACACACAGACAAATATACAACACAGTATTCCAAAAACTCGTCCAAGGCATATCATACTGGGAACGCTTCGAGCGCTTCGTGCCCCCGTAATGACGCGGCCTAGCGTATGGGAATCTAATGTAATTGAGACTTCTGCAACTACTTAGCCTTCTTTGACTTAAATAACTGTTGTTTGGCATCAAGGCGCTGTGGTTTTGAAAAATGGATATTGAAATTTATTAACATAGTTTGCCTTGGCTTCTTTCTTGTCATTGGTCCTTCGAGCCGGATACAAATTATAGTTTTAACGTGTTATGCATTTTGATTTTCATTAATGAATAGATACAGTTGAATGTTTTTTGGAGTACCATTGTGTTAATAAGTATGTTGGGACATTTCCTGTGAAGTTTAAATAACTATAGAATTGTGTGCCATACTAAGTAGTTTTTATTATTGTTACAATACAGAAAAATATTTGAGTTTAAGTATGACAGGTATATGTAATACCTATAGCTTTGGATATTGTCACCTAGGAACAAATATCTAAAGTAAGTAACACCGTAATTTAATATTAGTTCATTAGTAGGTTGGTGAACATCACAAGTAAAGTCTAAACTTTACTTTTTACGAACCTAATCATGAATTTTCATATTTATTTGTGTTTCACCCATTCCTTTTACAATTTTTGGAAAATTATATTTCAGGTAAACGGAGGATAGAATTACATTTTTTTTATAATACTACTAAAACGACAATAACACATTGCAAAAATTTAACTAAGACTTTACTTTGTATCTATTAGAATGCTTTAACTGCATCTCGTAAAGATATCTTGCGTAGATGATGATACTTTTACCTAAGTAACGAGTAAGGGATTGTTACTTAACGTTCGTCACACAATGTAAGACTATGTAATGTATCGATTTCTTCATATCGTTTCAGATAAAGGCATAAATACATAGTAGATCAGTAGAAAAGCGTAAATTAGTACCGATGATTTTAGGTTCGATTCACACTAATGGGGAATGGTTTTATTTTAACCAGTTTCATTTCTAAGGTCAGGATTTAGTAGTCTTGAATAGGTGAGATAAATTACTGACTGTACATATCAGTCAATGTTGCTAAAAGATTCCTTAAAGAAAGTTATTAATTTTTCATCTAAATAATTTTTAAACATTATTCCAAGTGGTAACAAATTTCCAAAGTAAAAAAGCTTTTTAGGGCTACTTATCAAAAACTTTTGAGAATTGAGTGTTTTGAAACAAGTGATGCTATTTTTTTCTACACACATACGGCAGTAGTATATATATATATATATATATATATATATATATATATATATATATATATATATATATATATATATATATATATATATATATATATATATATATATATATATATATATATATATATATATATATATATATATATATATATAATATATATATATATATATATATATATATATATATATATATATATATATATATATATATATATATATATATATATATATATATAAAACTAGTGCCAGGATCAGTTAGGTTGCGGCGTGGGCGCGGCATCGTGGGAACTAAGTATTGCCCACATACAGCGTTCTTATGTAAGTGAACTTGCCTATTTATAGCCTTTTATATATTTATGTACAATAATTACACTATTAACCCTTGACTTTGTATGAAGAAATGTATTTTTTTCAAAATTTCTTTCTAACAAAGATTAATTGCACTGTCATATAGTTTTTGTTAATTTCTATTTTAAAATTTGCAATTTGACTCTACAAAGCTTGAAACGGAGTGCCACAACACTACGTTCCCACTATTTCCTCTGCCTACCCTGCTAAAGCGTGATGCTAAAAAAAAGTGTTCATCACAACACGTCAACCATTTCTTTATGTTTTACCACTTTCAAAAAATACTTATGACTCCTAGTTCTTTATATAGTGTCCTAAATATCCCTTAAGTAGCATATAAGCTTTTTACCACTTTAACCATAAACCGCTGCCACATTTACCATTACAATGTAATATACATATTTATAATATACTCGTATAAAGATAACGCGCATATATAATTAATAAAAGCGTTAAAACGATATCAACTTCGCCCACTAGAAAGCCCACAGCATCTATTGTTATGACTAACTGTATCATTTGTATAGCGATATAGGGTTATAATTTCACATTGGGCTTAATTTTGTTTATAATTTCTCTAGAAAGTATACAGCTTAAAGCTTTTCCGTTATAGCAACGTAGAAGGTTAGAGTTAAGATACTCCGTTTTTCACTAATCACTAAATTTCATGTGTTTAGTGGCAGAGCTCAACGCTGTGCTTTTATTTATTATAAGAGCGAGATTTATTCCAAATAGAAAGAATGACTTCCAGTCTAAAAATAATATCAATTCAACTAGCAGGTCTAGGGATTAGCACGTTCACAGAATCATATATTTTTTCATGCTTCACGCTCGATCCTGCTTATACCAGAATAGGAAGAGGGAACCTCGCAGGAACCGTAGGAACCTAGTGTTAAAAGACTCCGTTCCCTGTTTTCCACCTTCTTTCGAGACATTGCGTGCTAAGTGGCGGAAACCAACACCGTTCAATTCCCACTTGAGGAGATCTATTCTCCTCAAGCGAGAATTGAACCCACGAACCGTCGTGTTTACACGCAGACGCTACATATCTGTGCAACGACGGCCCTCAACACATTTCATCTATATAACATTAAGCCTAAAATTGTGAGCAAAATTAAATTTAATAAATCTTTAAAACTAAATATACATTACTAATACAAAAATATAATTCATGTAGCAAAGCGTTAAAGAAGCGACAGTTCACACAAGTTAGGTCACTCTCTCGATGTAGACGACCTGAGTTATGCGTTGTTTCATTTGCCATTACGGCGGGTTAAAGTTCAATTCTCAAAAATGACAACGCGAAAGGCGAATGAAAGGGACAAGCGTATTAATAAATCACACGTGTGACAGAGACAGAACATAGCCTAAGGCGCCGGGCTATCCAACGATATAGCTTAATTTCTAAAAATCACCTGTAATTTCGATCGACGTCTCTATTTCCTTTGGCATAAGGTTCAAAATGATCTTAAGTTATTAAAAGAATTTCTTTATTACGTGTTGAAATCAAGCGATTACAGATTTTGCAATGCCTGATATGATATATCGGCTTAATAATATATATTTGTAATAAGATTACTTTCTATGTTCGCACGTTATATTGTAACTATATCTTTTAGATTAATTCTTGTTGCTTTGGTGTTTTTAGTTTAAGCAGATAAAGGTAGATATATAAATGTAAATGCAGGTCGCAGGTTCAAATCCCGCTGCGTTTGAATTTACAAATGTTTTCTTTAAGCATTTTTTATTCTTAATATGGATAAATTCTCTTATATAAAAACTAAAAAATATCTAGAAATAGACCGTAAACGCGACGGATTGAGGCTTCGATTCCCACTCAGGGAAGATGGATTTTTCTATTTCCATTTTCTTCGCTCTGGCAACTAGGCAAAGCGAGGCGTTGAATTCCGCCACTCAACACGCAATGCCTCGAAAAAGGCGGGAAGTGGGGACGGAGAAAGCAGGAACTAAGCAACAGAGTGTCTTAACACTAGGTTCAAATGGTTCCTGCAGTTCTCTCTGCCTACCCTGCAATATGCGGGATAAAGCGTGAAGCTAGAAAAAAATAGACACACAAATATATTATTGTTTTTATTTTTGTATTCTATTTCACCAAAAATGCAGACAAAAGCATTTTATAAAAGATGTAGCTTCTAAGTATCGATGTCAAGCAGCTCTTATAACAGCTAAAAAATGATGGACACTAAAAGTTTCTTTGGGAAATATAACATTAGTAGTAAACAAATATTATATAACTGTTGTATATGTACAAAAACCTAACTTGTTTACTTTAATAGCATTCTACTCGTATTGACCCTTAACCGAGTCTACAATTTGTATCAATGTTTTATGGATAATCGAATGGTGTAAAATCGATATCATTTTACGATCTAATAACGAAGTGTGAAGCGAAATCGACACGTACGTTAAAATCTCTGTGCTGGTACGTTTAGATACATTGAATTATATTTTATAAGCAAGAGTTCTATTGATTAATATATTTAGTAATAATTACATTTCTTATATAGAACTTCCCACATTTCTGACATTTATTATCCACTTAAAGCAGAACTATATGAAATTGGGCGGAAAGTGCCCAACAGAGTGTCTTAACACTAGGCGTCTTCTGCATACCTTGCTCTCTAGGATACAGAGTAAAGTGGAGTAAAATGGGATCTTTGCTTATAAAGTTGTTAAGGCCTTTTTTACTTAGTATGATTTCCTAAAATTCTAATTCTATTTTTTAAACATTCCAGTTTTATTATGTTAAAACACTTTGTTCTCTGGTATTGGCGGAGTTTAAAGTAACTTTGTTTGGAAGTATTTAATAACGTAATATCGTTTTATTTTTTGTTATATTATTAAACAAAAATATTTGAAAAAAAAAAGAAAATTTACTTTTTCTGCTCTCATAAGACTTGATATGACTTTAGACAAACTATAACAAAAAGCTTTTAATAAAGTTTCAGCTTTCATAAAAGCTTTCACTAAGTAAAAACTACTTTACAGATCCATTTACTCATATATTATATATAAATTCCACACTGGCATCGCCTAGGGGTAGATCTAGCTGTAATTTAAAACCAATTTTGGTACAAGTGAACAATATGCAGTAGAACGTGGAGGTGAAACAATAAGACGTAATTCTTTCCTCTCCAAGACCTCGACCCCGGTACGTCTTGTTTAGAGTTTATAGCATACAATTCTAGATATTTACACTCATATAAGTAAAAATTCTTGAGATGAGATTTCCGTTTTTTATTTATTATTTATTGCCCCGGAAAAGTGGAGAAACGCTTGTACAATTTCTCCGTTCTCCACTTATAACTATTAAACTTTACATGAAAGGATTATTGATGACTTAGTCAGATTTAATTAAATGTATCTTGTATAATAAAATTTCAACGCTAATGCATCAGGATGATATCGATCATATTATTAGTGATTTATTTTATGAGCCACGAGTAGCCTTGAATTATAATTAGTCCAAGAAAAACGAAGGAGGATATGTCAAATTTCAGAATTAAAAGCTGCTTAATTGTGCAATTTAAAATCTTCTCCATTAATTAATACTAACCTTTTTAAATGGTCTTTCAATTGTATGTAAAGTATATGGTTGGACCGGACATACCTGAAAAAGTACAACAAAATATTAAAATGAGAAGTAAAATAATATTTTTGTTTACTATTACTTCTAAACTGTGAGTTTAAATTCATTTGTTATATTTTTATTAATATCCGAGCAAAACTATAGAAACTGTTTCTCGAAACGTAAGCCTATTTGACTTACTGTACATAGTCCTCTGGGAAATGTTACTGTCAACAAAAAAATGGACAAGATTGAGTTTTATTATTCGATTTGAAGGTTCCGTATATAGATTTTTAGATGTTTGTATGATTTTTGTAAAATCGATAATAATTAATGATTAATTAATTAATAAATCATTATCATTATGGATTACCTATTATATTACAATGTTTTCCTTATCATAAATATTTAATATTTTTATTTAAAATTCTTATTTTTTATATTAATACACATAAATTCTAAAACAAAGTTAGAAAAATAGCCATCGCAGTAAATAACCTAATACTAAAACAGATGAACCAGTATTAGTCTTATTTTTATTAAAAACCACTGAACCCTAAAAAGTCATGTTATTCCAAAACACCACAATCCTCTTAAACATGATTAAATAACAAAAGAAAGAAGAAAAAGTTACAAAGAAATGCAAATATATTCGAAAAAAAAAGTATTTAAGACATCTCATTCATAATACAGATGTCAAAATATAATAATCGGTTGCATTGTCAGAATTAGCATGCGGTTGCAGTTATTGTCACGTCAGGGGTTTCTTGGGTACCATTATGAAAATTAATTTATGATACCCATTTGACTTAGTAAAGTAGGCAGATTAAATAATTTCTTAGAATACAAGTTTTGTTTCCGGTGCGACTTGCTTACTGTTTTTTTAATTATTTTTATTTGAAGACCTTGTGGGGTTGTACAGTGTAATGAGTTTGATCGCCACTGGAAGGGTTGAACGCTTTATTTCTATACTATGGTAGACAAAACGCTGCGTTGATTCTGCTACAAGTGACGAAAGGAGTCAAGTTCATTATATTTTACGAGAAATAGCGTAAAGTTAAAAAGAAAGTAACGTTATTAAAAAGAATAACATTATTTTATAATTTAAGAAAAAGAAAATGTTTATATAATACATGTCATCTAGTTGTTTCAAGTGTCTTACTTGGAAATACATATAAAATTAAATTAAAGAGTGAAAAATTTTGCATATCAGAATATATGCAAAATTTTTCACTAGAGTTCCGACATACGTTATATATTTCCTTTCCTGAAGCGAGGGATTGAAAGCCATTTATTACATCGATTGAGAATCGAACCTAGAACCACCTCATTTACAGTCCTCACTTAGGAATCTATATAATAATAATAATAATTTCTCTTTACCATCTCTAGTGCATCACTTATTTTAGCACTATTATAAAAATAAAATACTTTTATTTATTTTGGTTCTCGCCGTTAACAATCACGAGCGGGGAAAGTCGCGTTTCTAAATTAGCACGTTGTATTGATAGCGGACTTATTAGCGGCTTTTGTTGGTCGCCACACCGCACACGCCACACTGACTGAGGCTGGCCGTGAGTCATGAATGTTGATGGACATATATATATATATATATATATATATATATATATATATATATATATATATATATATATATATATATATATATATATATATATATATATATATATATATATATATATATATATATATATATATATATATATATATATATATATATATATATATAGTCTTTTTAGGTCCCATAGGGATAACGTGATGGAAGGATGAAAGTAATTACTTCTCCTTAAAACGAGGAGCTCGAATAGTGAAAGTTAAAGGGTCCTCTTTAAACCTCTTCTTGGGTCGCAAGTATCGAACGATATACTTGGAGCTCCTATTCCTTTAACGTGATGGATACTCGTACAGTGAATCCATGGAATGCTATGTAGAATATTCTCATAACCATCTCTTTTAGAGTCACATGTTGTGAACACTTTGTATTTTTATAAATAATATTTACGAGAAACATACAAAATGTAAAATTTGTAAAATTAGTAGAGTGCAAATACACTGACTCATCTTAAAGTAGTAGGTAAAAACAAAACACACTAATAAATAAATGTATATTCGTATGTAATTATCCTCGAATAAATATAACAAAAAAATTATATCATCGTGAATCCAAAACTTTTATGTTTCTTAATTATATTATTAAAGTTGTAAAATCTACGTTTTTTTGCTTCGAAATTTGTTTAAATTGTATTTAGTTCATATTTATATGTAATTGGACGAACTCGGTTTTGTGATCAAATTGTTCACACTCAATTATACCGTCCGAGATAATATATTTCGTTAAAAATATGTTGATTTGCTGCTATTATTTGTATAGTTTGTTTTATTTGGAGTTTTTATTAATATTCTTTGGTTTTGATGGACTAGAATCAACAATTATTTGTATTTACAAGGAGCCATCAGATGATAAAAAGAAATAACGCTTAATTATTACTTGTGTTGTATTATTTATTTGTTTATGTCTTCACGTTTTATCCCGCACATGGCCCGGTAGGCAGTAGGAAATGCAGCAACTATAGTAATCTAGTGTTAAGACACTTCGTTGCTTAGTCTTTGCTTTCTCCGCGGCAGAAAACGGGGACAGTGTGTATTAAATTTGAATAATTCTTTATGTACATTAAAAATAAATTTCATTGCGACATATAATTTAGCCAATATACTTAAATAAAAAAATATACACAAACATATCGTTCAGTAACATACAATATATATACACTATATTTTGCCTATTTAAAATCACTAAGAGAAAATAAGAAACTACCATTTAATATCCATAGATTTTCTAAACCATGGTCAATGCAGTTCAAAACATTTAGCGCTACACATTATGTTATTCCGGAACGATTGTGTTAGCGACTACTTTTACGTGCGCCAGATATACACCGAAACGGCCCTTTCCTAACCGGATAGTGATGGTCTTTAAGAACCTGTAAATGTACCATTGTAAATGTTACTAACTAGTGATGTGCCTTTATTACTTTTGAATATCCATATTTTAATTATTTATAGAATAAAAAGAATGTTCAAAAATGTGTTAATAAATATATACTTTTTCAGTTGCACACTATATTCTTTATATAGCGAGATAGCTAATTGAAAATATTGTTAAATCACTCCTATATGCGATACTATATGTTTAATTTTAAAAACGTTCTCAGTGATGGAGCTTAATGCCGCGCTTTATTTTAGTAAAGCGAGAGTATAAAATTTATAATGTCACTTACTTCAAATTATGAATATTACAAGTTAATATATATATTACTTATTCTTGTAGGTAAGGAGAGAAAAACATGTAAGGTAAGGTAAGTAGCACCAGGTACCATATTTACGAAAGCTAACCAAGACAAAAGCGAGAAAAAAATTAGTTTTATTTGCCTACTACAAAGACAAAAATATTTCTAAATTCATAATATCTTCAACTATATGTAAATATGTGTATATATGTCGATATATATGTAAAAAATAAGTGTATATACATTATTATGTAAAAATATATGAATGTAATATAAGTGACCTCCAGCCTCGAAACATTTCAGTTTACACTTTGACACTTTTATTTGGTATTCACGTAACGTTTATTTTTCAAGTAAACTTTGCAAAACTAGCTCGTAGTGAGAGTGACAATAAACACATAATTTATTGTACATATTGCTATCGAAAGTTATTTACGGTGCATAAAATACGTTATATATATATATATATATATATATATATATATATATATATATATATATATATATATATATATATATATATATATATATATATATATATATATATATATATATATATATATGTATATGTTTGTTCAGGTGATATATATATTTGAAACAAAAACACTTAAAAAAATATTTGTATATTTATGTTAATTTATTGAAATAGGACATGACTGTCAAATCTCCTTTTTCCGCTCGAATACTAGATACTGCGTAAAGATTTGCGTAATTTAACGCTGCTTATAAATTCTAAATATATATTAATCATAAATAAAAATAAATATTAAATTATAACTTTGTAAACTATAAGACCGTTACAATTTTATAAATCTCCTTGTGCTCTTACCTAATAAGTAAAACATAATATGTACATTTTTGTACAGCCGGGCCGTTTCACGTCCACGTCGTCTAAAATTGTGATTCAAGATCAATCAAAAACTAAGCAAGCTAACAAATGCTCGCGCAGATCAAGCTACACGTCGTCCATATCGAAATTTACATACCCCCTTACGTTTCCCATTGAATTCCTTATTTGATATTCTAGATATCATGTACTAGTTCTAGGTTTTAACTTTGCTTTTGTATATTAATGATATAGTAGGTTTTAGTATACCCAGGACTTAATGGTATGTTACTATATAAAAATATTATTTAAAGAATCACTTCCTTTTACATGTTCATAACAAGTTTAGAATCCCATCTCTTGAAATTTCGAATGAATATTTCTTTATTGTGTTTTTATTTGAGATTGACAAGACAAATATTTATTCAAACAATATATATATATATATATATATATATATATATATATATATATATATATATATATATATATATATATATATATATATATATATATATGTATATGTATATATATATATATATATATATATATATATATATATATATATATATATATATATATATATATATATATATATATATATATATATATATATATATATATATATATATATATATATATATATATATATATATATATATATATATATATATATATATATATATATATATATATATATATATATATATATATATATATATATATATATATATATATATAAATCAATATTTAATACATACGACCAACATACCCAAGATAACATAGCCTTATCTAATAGAACAAAAGCTATAAAAACTGATCTCTCATCTCCAAAGTGTGATATGAATTAAAATTTCACATCGAAGCGGTTATTGTTTCTTGATAAATGTTCTGATAACACTCGCTGTGTAAATATGTATTTTGTTTAATTATTAGGTTTCATTATACATACTGTACTGTGAAAGGTCATCGGATTACAGGTTAGCCTGGTAAGGTTAGAATTGAAATTTATTATAAATAATATGTTATAGATTATATCTTAGGTTCTCAGTAGGGGAGTTTCCATTTCGTGGCTCTGGTAAGGAGACAAAGCGCGGCGTTAAGCTCCGTTAAATGGAATGTCCAGAGAATAAGTTCGGAATTAAGGACTCGAAGTTTCCTCTACTGTTTGTTTAATCTGTATTTAATTTAACATAGCTCATAATTGACTTTAAGCAAGATCTCCAAAACAATTAATTATTTATTTTAATAATGTTTCACAATAAATAATTATATTTTTACGCAACTGCTAACCATTATAAATATTGAAAGTGGAATTTTGAACAAACTTTTGAAATTGATATTTATATCAATAAAGTTATTGAGTCATCGAATTAAAGTAATCAATATATGAAAATAATTACAGTATATGTATATTATAATTTTACGGTCAAAATTTTTATGCTGTATGTACACGCGATATCATCACCATATACGTTTTGAAGGGTCAAATTGTTTAGAAGTAAGTGTTCTGGCGCTTCACGGTTGTTTCTGTTTAATGATTTGTGACGTCATAGTCATGTAGAAAAAGTAAGAGGTGTCATGGGATTATGCGTATAATTCTCATTAAGGAAAGGAATATTTAAATATATTAATATTAATTTTTTCAGCTTCTTACATTCCAGACATTTTTTATTTCTATTAGTTATTTTTTATTTCTACTATGACAATATTTTCAGTTTAGTTTAGTCAATTAATGTAACATGTTAAAAAATTATAAACCTTTAGAATCTAACTGTCAATATTTAAATCTTATATATACAATCCTAAGCAAGAACATCATTTTCGTCTACCGTTAATTTGATTTACACCGAACTACGAGCAAATGTGAACTAACACACTATCTAATTGATAGATCCATGGTATAAACTCGGTTCAGTTTAATTATTCCATTGAATATTTCTCACCTGTTACACGCTAAGTGGTTTCAACGTCTCCGTAATACTATAATTAGTACGTCTCTACATACTAACTATCATGACCACACGTATTGTAAATAAACACTGTGTGTTCGAATTTTTGAAAATGTACAACTTTACTACTTGAAGCTTAGTTTTCTTTTAAAATCATAATTAATTAGATGAAGCAATGTTAGTTCCTTTATGAACTTGTTGGGTGTTCAGTTGATTTTTTTACAGCGAAGTAAAGGTGAACTAGCGTTTGGGTCAACTGATTGTTTAAGTAACTGAAATCTTGGTATACTATATTTTTCATATTACTTATTATTTTTTTCTTTATTATACTAACACTTATACATATTTATACATTATTATAAGGGAGAAGATAAGAATAGAAAAAGTTCACTATTTTAGTGTAAAGGTGGCCTTTTCACCACAAAAGAGATTTTTCAGCAATTTTACATGTTACAACAATAAAACACATACACATCTATAACCTCCTTTTTAAAACATGTACGTGCCTAACGCATCTATAGGATTTCAAATCAAAACATTTGTATAAAAAAAGAAATGACGCAAAAAAAAACACAATCTCACCCAATCGCTAAAAGTTTGACTTTAAACACATAATAAGGTAATCGAAAGCAAACGTACACTTTAACAAAGTTTAACTAACATTAACAGTCAGAAATACATCGATCAAACAAGTTTTTTATACTTCGTAACTCAAATATTGGCTAACAGCTGTACTCGTTTGTACGACTAGAGGTATAAGATTTGAAAATTTATTTAGGCATTTCATTGTTCTTTTTTATAGCTCTATACTTTACTAAAGTATTATTATTATTCTTTATTGCAAATAAAATTATAATCAATAAATATAAAAATAAAATTGAGTAGGAAGGTGGGATTTCTACAAGAAATCTCTTCAAGCGAACCAGTGGGCAGTGTAATACTACGATTGACGGAATATTTAGTGTCGAAACACTCTTTTCTCCGTTAACTAAAAACTCAACACCCCACTTAATACGTTACAGTGGAGATATGCAAATAATTTGAACCATTATCGTTATCGTAGTAAAAACATATTTGTTTAATATAAATAGTCATTAAACAATAAAAATAATTATTTACATCAATGTAGAATCGAATCTTGGACTATTCATATAAAGTAAGCTCAGGTATTATGAAGTAAGTGTAAACAGAGGCAGCAACATATTACGTTCACGGATAAGAGTGAAAAAGTTCGCGCTCCAGTTCCCATGACATTTGGATTGGAGCTTAAGTGATGAGGTGCAGACTAGTTGCGTGTTAAAGATTAGTTCATCTAGTCTGTGATTTTTTGTACGTTTTATTTACGTAATGCGGGATAAAGCGTGAAGCAAATTATTTTTATGCATTTTTAGCTTCACGCCTTATCCTGTATATGGCAGAAAGAGTAAAATGTAAGGTAAAAATAAGGGGGAAAAGTGGAATTCAACAATGCAACTTTTCTTAACTTTACTTAACTTTTTAAACTGGAATTAGAAGTATGTAGTATTTGATAATTATCCACAATTGTTGTAATATTTTTGTAAGTAAACCGCTACCGTTCGTAACTTGTAATTTAACCTTGATCTTGTAATTAACTACGGGAGTTACGCGCGCCGCCGCTTGTGCCGTGACGTTGTAGTAGTATTGTAAAACGCTTCATTTCTTTGATTATGTCGAGTATCTATATAACTCCATAATGGTAACAGGTTTGTTACTCGTTTAAGTCATAAATGTACTATAAAGAAGCACATGCTTGAACTGACAGTACAAATACTTACGATTATCTCCTATATATTTGTTTATTTTGTAACATATAGTTAAACACGATTTAGACTAAATAACCTTATTTATTTTATATATATCACACAGTATCAAAAGAAAATTAGATAAATGCCTAAATAGATACATCTATGTTCTTTCTAATAATCTCAGCATTTTAATATATAGAGGCCGTCGTGGAATTTTCGGCAAACAAACTAAATAATTATTTTTTTATATACCTACTGTGAACGGACAAAGTGCAGCGTTGAGTTCCGCCAGTGTAAATGTTATGTCTAGTTCTGATGGAAAAAACGACAACGACATTTCTTGACATCAGATTTTCCGCCTTGTTGTCTTTTGAAATGAAAATATCCATCTTCCTCCAGTGGGAATCGAACCCATAAATACAAACATACATACAAAATACGAAAAAATTGTATATGTGAAATTTAAAATTGTATATGTAATGTGAATGTCATATACTAAGAAGGTACAATTTTGAGTTTTAAATATTTGTTACAAGTACATAACATCGATTAATGATTACACGTGATTATTCTAAAAAACCTGTTTATAATTCATATTTAGTTGATGGATGTTGCTTTAAACAGTATCAAAGTTAATTGCGGCATATTACAACAATTATCTTGTTTTGCATTATGAGATTTTACCTTTTTATGTTTTTTTTCACGCACCGTATGAAGGTGTAGAAGCAGTGGTTAGTATTTTTGTTTTTAATGTTCTAACCACGAAGGAACGTCTTGCTTAGTGGTAAGTGTGTTTGTGCGGCTTCCGATAGGTGCCGGTTCAAATTGAAAACTTTAAAATTAACACAAAGTGCTTAATGTGTTTTTTGTATTGTTTTAAATATTTTTTATTTGAATAAAATGAGCTTTCAAATAATATGTAAGTCATAACATATTAATGGATTCATTGGATTTAACTCGTCCCGCAATATAAAATTGAGGCAGTAAATAGGACAAAGACGGAGATAGGATAGAGAGTCATCGTTGAAATAGATTCTGAATACAAGATACAGATAAAAAACAATTAAAAGATACAATATGATTGTTTTAATTGTTATAGGGTTAATATTATAGGCCCTTTAATATTGTAATAATATTTTTCACTAATTTTTAGAACCTCTTTTATCTTGGAAAAGAAGTACGCGGAAGAATAATTTTTTATTAAGTCATGAGTTTTATTTTCAATTTAATTGAATTGAGCTTCCAATTTAAATGAATTCAGCTCAAATATTTTATCATTGTCATACCTTGTCAGGTCAGAATCAAGTGACTACTAAATATCATCAAAATTATATCCTCACACTATGTTACGACACGCGTCGTTCCACGCAATCTTCCAGATACGTCTACATATACATATATAAGTATTAAAGGAATTTCGAACTGCAGTGCAATCTTGGAAGTGACAGCACAATACCGTTGACTTGTTATTTGTGAAAATCAATCATAGACGGTCGACATGGTGCCGTCGTAAAATTGAAATTTTATAGTAAATGTCACTCGAGTTATTGCTACTTATTCGGTTTCTACGTTTATACGGACGACACGCGTGCGACACGATGTTTTTACTTAATTTTAAACATTTTTCGGCGCGTTTTCTGAAATTTATATACTTATAATCGGTTACAAAATGTATTTAAGTCGTTTTTAATTATGATAATGTAAAGTTTACGATTTGCAAGAAATTTTGTGGTAATTTATAGTATTTTTCAAAATATGATTATGTTATAGGCGAAGATAGTAAAGATTTATGATGAAGATAGTAATGATTTATTTTATTTTTCTTTTATAGAACATAGAATTTCCTATCGTCCACGAAAAAAAAACGTAGCATAAGATCTAGAACGTACATTTTGACACGTAGGGGACGATTAATTTGCTAATTTTTTCAGTATTGTCACAAACTGTGAAATATGGCTATCATTTAAGCACACACAGTAAAATAGAAATAAAATAATATTCTTACATTGACAGATTGACAAATTTGAATGCATAATAAATTTAAATGACAAGTGTTCGCGTCATCTTGTGTTTTAGCAAAATATTCTGAACTTTAAATAACATTTACAATGAAAATCGATTTAATATTTCTTACGTAATTTTGTTACATCCACCTTACTTTATCGTTTTACAATTTAAGAGATTTCAATAAAATATGAGCATTTTTAAATAAAGTATAAAAAAATATTTTTGCATTAAATGTGAAACTTACCTTACCTTAACGTTCTATATAAATTTAATATATGATAATTTCTAACTATTGAGAAGATATATTGCTTTAAAATAATTTAAATTAATATATTTATTACAATAAATTATATTAAATGGTGACGTTCTAATAGCGAAACTGAATAATGCAAATTATATTCCTGCCGATGTTATCGCACTTAGTATGTGGAGCGACGTTTCACTCCGTTTGGATTCCGGGCGTTAAATTTACATAATGGCGAAGATTTTTTGTTTTATTTCTAGTAAGCTCAAGCAGTGTATAATTTTAATATTTGAATTAATAATTTTTATATAAATCAATTTTATATTGTCTAAATATATTTCTTGTTAAATATAGTGATGAGTCCGTCAACTGTCTACGGTACGTTAATTTTTAAATGTATTAGTAATTTCTTTACTAGACCTTGACTGGCATATAATTAAATAGTTTTATGTTGTTTGTACATAAATGCTACGTAGAATTAACAAAGAATTAGTATTTCCATTTTCTGCTTTTTTCGAAGTTGTGTTGAAAAAAGATAACTAAATTATTCTAAATATAAATTTACGTACTGAGACCCATTAGACAAAATTATTATAATAATTTAGAATTACGCCATCCAGACAATAGACTTATTTATTTTTTAACTATTTAGTAATATAATATTCAGTTAATCAAATATTTATACGATACGACAAATCGTGTAGTATAAGTGTACGTTATGCAATCGTAGACTTTACGGCGCCCATTGTCGTGAAGTTTCATTTAAGATGACGCAAAGGAAAAGGAAAATTTACAGTTATTTAAATTTTAACGTCAATATGTGAAAATATAATTGTCTTTATTATATTGTGGTACTCATTGTTTTTATTTATAAAGATTTCTTGAAGTGAAATATGTTTATGATAATTAGTAAAGTAAGTACTTTTGTAGTTTGTTCAGAGAGTAGGTGAATTATTAAAGTTCACTTATTAAACCTATTTAAGTCCAACAAAAAAACCAAATGAATCAAAAATATAAAAGGTTTTTTTGGTCTTTTTGCAATGTTCAAAAATATTAAATTCAAACTTATTAGACACGTCATTGAAGGATGTCCATAAAAGTTTAACTTTCATATAAAACATTCAACCGAGGTCATTTTTCACATGACCAAATAGAATTTCTAAAAAAATCAATAATAACACAGCCTGTCGACGCTAACATTGACAAATTAAATATCAAACACGTACAACTTTATTTCTTGCGGTTGGCAAAGTGAAGAAACTGTGAAGATATTTATTATTTATTTGTTGCTCAGATGTATTTTTAAATTTGTTTGTGTGCCATCAAATTTTCGCTACACTGTAATTAGAGGTGAGTGACGCAAGAGGTCATGTGAGTGTGATAGAAACTTCGTACGAGTGGTGTTTGTGTCAATACATAGGCGTTGTCTGGTAATATAAATTATATTTTTTTAACTAACGAGCTTTTTTCAGACTTTCTACAGTAATCTATCAAAGTTTGTTTAAAAAGTGTAATTAATTAAAGTGTAATTAGCATAATATGTTGATTATAAATGACTGAGTTAGTTCAAATAGTCCGATAATTTTTTATGATACTGAATATTGCTTTTACTTGAAGATGTAAAATGGTTAAAAAATTTTTCGGTCCGCTTCCGCTTATAACTTGTACTACATCAAAAAACCTCGATTCAATTTAATTATAATTAATAGATGTGAAAAATATTGTAATTAATGATACAAACCTTTACGCTACTTAGGGGTGAGTGCTTTAGAAAAAAGCAATCATTTGTCTAACATCTAACATTAATTAATAGGTATTTGTCAGATTATTTATTGATTTGAAATCAGGTGTGGAAAGAGAATGGCATATATGTCGGCGATGACAACGCTTAAAGATCTCATGTCATTCACGTTTGAAGTGTCATTATTTTTTGATGAACAGATTTTTAATTTATTCTCCACTTGTTCGTTACAATCCGACTCTACTAATAGAGCCGAGCTTGAGGAGTGCTTGAGAAGAAGTTCGTGTAATAAATTATTGTTCGTCTCAGTTCAACAGAAGCATATGGAGAAATTTCGCTTTTCACTTTATTGTATATAATAAACATATATATATATTTCACGGAGTATTATAACTTTCAAAGAATTTTATATGAAATTTATACTATGATGGGACATTATACAAATTTTAGTTTTAAGCAATATCGTCTATAATACCATCAATGGTTGATATATGGAGATATCACGAAGTTCCAATAAAATGTAAGTGCTTTCGTAGTAAACAAGTATGTCGCTCATGTATTCTTAGGAGGTATTCACATTGACACTGATTCGTTTATAAAAATATTCAATTAGCATAAGTACTTAATTTAATTAAGAGTGAATTGTTAATTAGGTTATTTTAGTGCCTCTATGACATATTAGAAATATTATTATTTATTAAGAGAATAATAGATTTTTAGTGCCGACTTAATACTAACATTCATGTCATTAACATGTATGTATAAAATGTTAATGTGTAATTTTTATATTTATACTCTATTGATTAAGTTTTTGATCTCATAAAATTAAACGTTAAAAATAAAATGTGACGAAGCGTTTTGTGGAGCATATAAAAATCCTTTTAAATGCATTAAAAGGTTAACTTGATAAAAAACTTAATATAATCTGTCAACAGTTTGTTAACTGGCTTGAAAATATTATGTAACTGTCCTAAATAGGCGAGTCCTATAGGGTGTTCCTTTTAACCTCTGCAAGCGCTCACGACCGCGCACGATTTCAAATGAAGTTGTATTTCCACCACGTATTTCTTACTTTTGTACCAGTGTAGTATTGTACCAGAAATGTTCTGAAGATTCCCATGACACGGGACAAAATATATAATTTAGGCTCGAGGTGACTACAGGTATCAGCTAGTTGTTGGAATGAGCAATAATTTAGATTGAATGAGAGAAAATAGCAGTACTGCATAGAGAAAAAGAAATTCTGTATACTTAAAATGAATTTAAATATTTCATAAATAAAATAAAATACTGTAAATATTTTTACATTGAAAAGCTTAGTTTAGGCGACGACGGAGATAGACTGCGATTGTCCCAAAAAAGCCTTTTAAATACAATTTTTGATTGCTACACGATTTTTTTGTATATTTTATCAACAAAATAAAAATAATATTAGAAATTATTGTGAATAAATATTATATGAGACGTCTGATGAATTAGATAATTATTATTTCCATCAGACCGTGTAAAGTTAAATATAGTTAAAAAATAAGCTACTGCGAATAATATTTATATAATTATTACAAATTATGAGTACGTTATTTGTATAGTATTTCCCTAATTTTCATAAAGAAATAAAACGCTTACACTCAAAAATAGTTAAGAAATCATTTCGGTACGTATATCTAGACTAATGGTAGTTATAAAGTATTTTTATTATTTATTATTTACGACATTTCAATTTTTCAAATTCAAAATAACGACGGTAGAGTTCTAAGGCAATAGAGCAAACCAATTTGTAGGTAATTAGTCGTCGAAATGTTTCCAAACCGAACTAAAGTGATAATGACAATGACAAATTGTTAATATTTAAAATAGAAAGTGACGTTGAACTACATTTAAGGGTTTAGTCGAAGTCTTTAACCAATTTTATTATTGTAAGTAATATAAGTTTAAATGCAGAGTGTTATATATTAAACGTAAATATACTACATATATGTATTTTGTACGTTAATTAATAATTTTTTTACATAATGTGACGTGTAATGTTGATAAGAAATTCTACTACTTAAAATGATACTAAAAAAAATCATTAGTTCTATTTTAAAGATGAGTACATTAAAAGTGTGAATTCGTTTTTGTTTTCATTTATTTATTCGCGTAATTGATTTCTTTTGGTAATAATATTTCTAACAAAACCATGTCAAGCCTATATCTTTAAGATTTAATCTAGATTTTATTTTCTTAGTTTAGAAAAATTATTAAAAATATTAAAATAGGTAATAAAGTTTCCTACAACACATACCTACAGTAAATAATATTGGGCACAATTAAAAAAAACAGATACAAACACTCATTTTCCTATATATAGCAAGGCTAGACAGGTAGCCTGGTGTTAAGACACTCCATTCCCTATTTTCTACTTTTACAAATTAGCAGAGTTCAACACCGCAATTATTATTTCTCCCAAATCACGTAAATAAGTAGTAAGTTACAGTACTGAAAACTATTAAGTAACATAATAATCCATCGAAGCCTAATAACTTCTATTACAATTTAGGCAAGTACGTTATCTTTTATTTTGTTTTACAACAATTGGCATTGTATTTCGTCTACACGTTCATTAAACGTTGAAGCCTAGCATAAACGACACAGTGTTTTTGTCCAACCCCGTGAGAAGTTATCCCACGGATATATTGTGTTTAATATCGTTGTTTTTTAATAATATCACAAACATAATGGCGAATTGTTCAATTGATTTTTAAATAGGTCGCTACTTGCTATTATGTCAATGTTTTAATAAATTCATTTTAAAATGACCTTCGCTGAGCAGCCATTATTGTTTTATTTGTCTCATTTTATATGATAGTAGTTGAAAATTTTAATTTTTTTATATATTGTGACACGGTTATTGTCTTAGGGACTTACTTACGTTAGAGTTTAATATTGCTATTATTACGGATAAACTTTTTTTTTTTTTTTTTTTTTTTTTAGCTTCACGCTTTATCCCGCACAAGGCAGGGTAGGCAGAGGGAACTGCAGGGACCGTGAGAACCTAGTGTTAAGACACTCCGTTGTTCAGTCCCTGCTTTCTCCGTCCCCGCTTACTATGCTATATATTTTATATATAGTATGTTATACTTTTATAATAATATAGGATATATTTAAATAATTATTTATTATAACAGTAATGTAATTAATTTTTTTCAGAGATTTTTCCGCTATTGATTATCGCGAAAATGTTTTGAAATAACACAATCGAAATATATTCTAAACAATATAATTATAATCAAGGTTTTGTACTTTAGATAATATATAAATGATACTTAACGTATGTATATACTATATATACCATAGTATTTTAGAATCTGTAAACTGTTTGTTTTAACAGACAAAAGAAAAGATAATATCTATTTGTAACTTAATATTGATATAATTAAAAAAATAAAATGGCAGTCAACTTAACTCTAAAATTCTTACAAATCTGGGCTTAGATAAAGCAAGCTAACTAAAAAGAAACAAAAGCCGAGCATATTAAAGGATTATTGTCAGTGAATTTCTCAACAAACAATTTTGTAACGCGTTTAAGTCTTTTATAAGGCTATCCTTAACGTAGTATGGGATAAGCGTAACGCGATGATTTGTTACAACTTCGTTGTAGTTTATTTAACGGTTTAGAGAAAAATATCTTCTTTTAAATATTAATATAATTTATGAGGATAGTGTAAAATAGATAAAAGGTTACCTAATATACTAAAAAAATATTTTATTGATTAACTATACTGATAATTTGAAGGTGTGAAAAACGTTGATAATTTGGCTTTTTTATTAACTTAGTACTTATTTATAGATATAGAGAGACGCTTGCTAAAAATGACCCCAATATATTTCCTATATGTAAATTCTGGCGAATTTAATTTGAATATTATTTAATTAAAGTTCTTAGTGTTAGAAATGTTAGTTTTTTCATAGAAGCTAAGATCACCGCTTCTGATAACAAATAATTTGTATTTGACTTTGCATATGTTATAAAATTATTAAAATATTTACACATAGCGCTATTCTAAATTATTATTAGGTTTTATATATTATCTTTGTATGAGAAATATTCTAATTTTAAATTTTATGTTAATTTGAAATATTGTTATTTAAAAAACTCTTTTTTTTTAATTTACATCCTTATAGTTTGTCACAACTATTAACGTTTATTTTTCAAAATAGTGTTTAGAATATTTAATATATTTTTACTTTGAAGTAAAATATTTTTGTCACACTTTATACTATTTAATTCCGTCCTTAGAAATCTTCTCCAGAGAATAAGTAATATTAACCTATTGCAGTAATAATCTAAAAAATGATTTTCAACAATACTCACCTTAATAATTCTTTGGTGTGTATAAAAAAAAGCCAAAAATTCCACAAGCACTTCACAAAGTCAGTCACTTAAACCAAGTTATTATCATACCATACATATAACAAAATTATATCAAACTTATACTAATAATTTAAAACTAAAAAATATTTTTCATTTTAGGTAAAATCGCGTAAATTTTGAACATTGTTGATTTATACGTAAACGTGCTGCTTCTTCGGCGCGCGCGCACGAATAACTTTAGAGGTGGTCACGCAAAGTTGGTCGTTGAGGAGGCGTGGTCTATATCTAACGTACCTTCTATCTATATACTTATCTCCGTCTGTCATGTATGTTTTTAAATATACCTCTCTCTTTTTAATTGAATGTGAACTTACACATTAATAAGCTTAGTTTAATAGTTTGATAGCAATTGACTGATGATATGATTTTCTTTTAATTCTCGTTAAAATATCGCTTTAATTAATAGTCGAATTATGATTACGTTTGAAATAAATCAATCTTAGCTTAGCTTAGTCAAAGTCAAGTCAATGAAAAGTTTGAATAAAAAAGGTTAAAAAAATTAAATGATCAGTAATTTTAAAAGCGTCACGAAATAATTTTTTAATATAAAAGACTCTTATTTCTCTTTCCTTAATATTAAACTCTATGTAAAAAAACTTTGCGAAAAATGTAATTATTATACTTGTACTTAATTTGTTAACAAGCAAACACCCCTAAATATATACCTAGTAGAAAGATTGAATTTTGCAACTGCATTTTACCACTTTACAGTTATTCACCATTAACCTAAGGACTATAAAAATGTGCACATATATAGCTTTATTGACAAATTCATGTCAGGTCAAGAAATAAAAAAAAATAATAAAATTTATCTTAAGATCTAGGTATAGTTAAGTAAAAGTTTTATTGTCAGTAAAAAAAAAACATAAAAAATATCTCCATATTTGTCATAACTTATGATATACTGATACAGAGACAAACTTATACGTGACGTATGTAAATATATAATTATAAATATTTGAACATGCCTTGACATAATCGTCCTCGTACAAAATAATGGCATGGTGACAAGTTACCTAATAAACTTGGCAGTTCATCGTTTAATAATTTTCAAGTATTTAGTAAAATATAGTGTAATTATCCATACTATGTTCTCAGATTATCATCTATATATCAGATCAGATTATTATTTTAACACACACACACACACACACACACACACAAAGCACATACAACCACACACTCACACACACTATTGATTAATTCACAAATACTGATTTACACACATACCGTTATATTTTTTACTGTATTTAAAATAACCATCATTACTTTTAGATATGGTCTACAAAAGGTAACACAAATATTTAAGCGCCACTTGTGAAGTTCGCGTAGATGTACATATATATGGAAACTACAAAGTTTCCCCTGGAATATGTTTAAAAGGCATATATCTCTACCCAAGATTAAAAGAAAAGAATTTAAGCAAATAGACTCTACTTTGAATTCATAATATTAATATTGCTCGTAATAAGTGAAACCCGATGTTTTGTCTAACTACTAACAATAATACCTAGGCATGTACGTAATATATTATTTAGAACTATAAATCTGAATCGTTTCATTTTAATTATGTATGTACATATTGTTGTGCATACAATTATATTTATTACATTATTAGTTATAAAATGTTCATCAGAGTTAGCTTTAAAGTGTTAGAAATAATAATTTAATTATACAGCGATGTTATGAGTCTTTGTAATGGAAGATTTGTTGGAACGTTTAAAAGATTACAAATGGTTATGTGCATATTACGATTGTCTATCCGTCGCAATAATTTAAATTTGTATTTTCATTTGTTATATTTTTTCCTTCTTAAATTATATCTTTCTTGTAAAAAGTGCTACCTTTCGATGACTCTAAGTAAAGTAGCTGTTTCTTAATAAATTATTACTATATGTAATTGTTATTTTAATTTTAAATTAAAAAATGTTTAAAATTAAGGCAATATCTAATAGAATCAAGTTTTACTTTGCGGAAGTCCATCCTAATTAAGAAAGGAATTTATATATAACACCGTTTCGGTGTTTAACACTTGGTACTCTAACATCTCCTGAGGATGCCTCGTTAAGGGGTGAAACACGTGTAGAGAGTTCAGTAACGGTGGTAGTTTCGTTGGCATTCGCACGCGTATTTATCAGCGGGCGGGCGGGTGGTGCATTAAATTGCATAACTACTCAGCATAGCGGAAGTATATATAAATTTAATTAAATTAAGGCAATTCTAATTTTTCTTTGTCCTCTGTGAAACTCCAATCTAGAGTAGCAGCAGTCAGAAACTGAATAATATCGCATGCTAAATTGTATTTATTTTTGAACGGGTTGTAAGCCCAATATTATCAAATATTTCGAAAAACCTTATACGAAATTGTCAATATCTTTAGTATTTACAGAAATGTAGAGAAGCAAGTAGGGTTTAGTTTCTGTCTACTCACATCTCACAATACAGGGGTAGCGTGTACATAAAAAAGTTTATAGAAAAAACGGTCGAGCCATAAACCGTTCGAAACAGTTAAGGAGCAAGCTGTAAAATAATTTACCCCTACGTCTTACGCAAAATTTCTTTTCTTGGAATATTTTTTTGCAAATTGAGTAGATAGCTTTTTTGTAACAAAGTATTTTTTCCTTCGTGGCACAGATGCGCAACGTCTACCTATATAGCGACGGTTTCTGGGTTCGATTCCCACTCGAGGAAGATTTTTCTATTTTCATTTTCTTTGCTCTGGCAACTAGGCAAAGCGCGGCGTTGAGTTCCGCCACTTAACACGCAATGCCTCGAAAAAAGGCGGAAAGCGGGGAGGGAGAAAGCAAGGAGTAACGGAGTATCTTAAAACCAAGTTCGTATGGGTCCTGCAGTTCCCTCTGTCTACCCTGCCATGATGAAGCGTGATATTACAAAAATAATCAAATATTAATTTTCAAAATTCAAATAATCAAATATTGTATTGCTTTTTGTTTTGTAATTTGGTAATTTGAAATGTTTTAAGACATTAAAGTTATCGGCACACGTCGAGTATAGTGTTAATATACTGCGTGCATAATATTTCTCCCATATTCAATATAACTATACAGATTTGTACAATTTGAAATCGTAACCATTTTTGAATATTAGTTAGAATAATGACTGAGTCATATCTAAAATCTGTTGCAGATATTTTAATATAATATATGCATTATATTTATATAGTGTAATTATAATGCATATATTATATAACCAAAAATATTATATAACCACTTATTTAACATCATATATTGGCCTAACGAAATTTTATTTCTTGCATCTCCGCTTTAAAAGCTAATTTGACGTCACGGGAACATTGAAGAAGACCGTTACTCTACACCGTTTGAAACTGTTTAGGAGCCAGCCATAAAACAATTAAACTAAGATTTTGCGCAAATTTCTTTTCATAGAAACATTTTTTTGCAAATCGGCGAATGTTTGTAAACTTTTTATGGCACTCTCTCTTATTGTTACTTTATGGTCAATATTTGCATTTTAAAATAGCTATTACTGTTCAATGTGCGAATATTAACTTTCCTCTTGTAAAGAGTTTAGTATCCTTAGTATTATAATAATAAAAACTAATTTGTGCTTTTTAAATGATATCATAATAAACTAACTGTGCTTTAAAAATCATAATAGGGTGTGTGCATGCTTTTTGTTCTTGTAATAAATCTAAAATATATTTTTTATGATACTTTAGTATAATAATTTGAATATTATAATTTCTATGAACTAGTCAGAATAAGTATTTAAGTAAGGTGAATATAAAAAATTACCCTTATGGCATGTAACCCGCAAAGCATGGCACGGGACGCATATCAATGAGACACGTATTTACCGCCACCATCATAGAGGATCTAAGAAGTACTAACTAGTTTCAAATTTTAAAACGAACCTATACTAAAACAGCATTATTATATTATGAGAAAAACATAACTAAATGATAAGCGTTAAAGTATTTCAATTAAAAATATTATAGAGTAAAACAAAAGAAAGGAAGAAAAGAGTTCAACGCATGACTGTTTATAAGATAGCTTCTTGTTATGCTCTATACATATTGAATTTAGTTCATTTTCAAGACATGTACTTGGTAATCAAAATAATATTGAATATTTATTTCTAAAATAAATATATCTATTAACAAATATTTTACTATAAAAAATTAAATTATATTAAAAATTGAATTGAAATTGTTTTTATTTCAATTCAATTGACGACTTTTCAAATAAATAAATTTACCAATCAGAGTCTCTATATTAAAAATGACGATTTTCTCATTTTGGTCACAAAAATATGGCGTAGAGCACCACCATTTAACACGCAATGTCTCGAGAGGTCAAATATTAACAACGTTTCATTGAGTGTTTAAACACTCAGTCCTCCCTTTCTACCTCGCTATACACTATAGGAGGTGAGAAGAAGCTAAAGATAATTTTTTTTATATAAAACAATGGTTGACCAAAAAAATAAATAACATCATTATAAAAATCATATTGCGCGTTACACGGTCTTAAGTTTTAATTTTGATATATAGATTGTTGATGTAATTCGTGGATACTATGTCCAACTCGTTTTGTCTTAACAGGTATATTTTTAAATTTGTCACTAGAAAGAAGAAACTGTTTAGCATTCCATGGATTTACCGATCGCGTGTTGGGATCATTTCATTGTAGAGTTCAGAGTTCGGAACATTGCGTGCATCTTGTGACTTATATATAGTTAAAGGGGCTCTTCTGAAGGGTACCATAACGTTCACCTTCACTAATCTTTTACATATGAATAGATCCTCAGTATAAGAAAATATTAAGAATTTTAAATATTCGTTATAATAGCGTCATAGTAACATTATTTTAAGATATCTTCCATTTAATAATGACATCAAAACGATAAAAATTCCTCATACTACTAAAAAAATCAAAGATTCAAAATATTAAACGTAATAGAGTCGATAAAGAATACTTTTCTCTACATAAATCTCGGTTGTACGTAAATCACAGCGCCAGATTAGATCTCGTTCATACGTCTTAATTTTACAATAAATTTATTTGTTTGGTTTCACTTAATATTTATTGGGGGCGAAGTACCAAAATACGTTACAAGATAGTAGTGGCCGAGTATTGAGTAACGGTCGGTATTCGATATTTATTATATTACTATGGTTAAGTGTGTGTTGTCTTTATTAAGATATGTGTCAACGTTTGATATTTTTTTTGGTAGTTATTTTTATATATAGCGTTTTTAAAAGGAACATTTTTATTTTCCAGCCCGATTAGTTACTATGGCTAGACTATACTGCGTCTACGAAATATGAATATAAAGAGATAAAGGTGTATAATTTTTAAGTTGAATTTTATCACAAAAACAATGACACCAGTTAGTTGTATTTTATTTTAGAGTTTTTATATTGAACATAAAAAATGTTGTATATATGTATAATAAGTTTAGTTCTCGATAGTGCATTATTTTAATATAATTACCGTACCAAAATAAACAATATGTTCATTAAGTAACATAAATAAAAATATGAAAAAATGATAGCAAAATTAAAAAAAAAAATATGTTTTAAAATAAACAAAAAAAAATATTGTTTAAGGGACCCTAAAATCCAATCATTTTCTCTTGAATTAACACATCCTCGATATCGTACACGTTTAGAGCTGTTAATCCGATATAACGATACTTTAGGGAGCTCGCCTCGATTTATGTTCACTTATTTGATTAATATCCGCACGATAACGATATATATTGAACTTTATTCTAAACATATAAAGTTCAAATTAAATTCTTGTGTCAAACAATTGATTTTAGTCTATTTTAAATAGTAAAACGACTCTATTACCAAACTAATAGAGTCTCAATTCAATTGCTACATGAAAATATACAATCAAAATAATCCTGAACACCAAAAACAGCTTTATGCCTTACACTAAAGTGCCTACATTCGTCTGTAAGTCATTCTAAGTTCGGACTTGAATGGACAGTACATTGACCCGTAGAAAAACGTCGCTAATACTTACGTCACATAGCAAATACCTAACTTGAATTATTTTATAACGGTGGATCGCGTGCTCTATGGCTTTATTTTAAGGGCTCGATTATAATTTATATGAAACTATTGTTTTTCTAACCAGTAATTAGCTATAATCTTAACTTTGTTGATGTACCTGAATGACAATTAGCATCTTACCAAGTAGTCTATATTAACGAAAAATATTTTTTTGCTCTTTTTTCTTCTATTTAAGTCAGTCAATTTCACTCAATTTTTAATTTCAGTCAGTTTGTCATTATTTACTAATTATTGAAGTTAAAAAATCATTTTTATATTATTTGAAGGTTTTGATCGCCACTTTTCGCAGTTTAGGTTGGATTGTAAGTACAGAACTTACATTTTTTCCGCCTATCATGACGTATGCGGTATATTAATATTATTTATATGTATTCTTAAGATATATCAAAACCTTACTTAAATATATATTGGTAAATATTTTACACAAATCGAGAAAAAATAGTGAAGAAAACAATGCTATAGTAGAGATTATGTGAAAACAATAGAGTCAACAGATTAAGTAATTTTAAAACTCATTTTAATTTCTGAAGCGTCTCGAAATTAATAATCCTTGCATTATTGGGAAAGCAATTTTAAACACCCATTGATCTTTTGTTAAAAGTTTTAACTGTGAAACGAATTTGGAGCATTTGTTCCTTTAAGAAGATTAAAATATTTGCAAATGATTCATTAGAATATTGTACGAAAAAGTATAAAGAAAACAACAGTATATAGATTACTAAGATATGGAGATTTAAAACATTTTAAAGCAATAGTAAGCGTCATGGTTATTGATTTAATTTTTACTCTACAAAATGAATTATACTAATTTCTGTACATATTTTATGCACTGGTAATTATATATATATATATATATATATATATATATATATATATATATATATATATATATATATATATATATATATATATATATATATATATATATATATATATATATATATATATATATATATATATATATATATATATATATATATATATATATATATATATATATATATATATATATATATATATATATATATATATATATATATATATATATATATATATATATATATATATATATATATATATATATAAATATTATTATATAGTAACTACTAACTGGCAATATATCAGAACTACCATTGTCATTGTTTCAAGCAAAAGTTACTAACCAAGCAAAAGTTTTTGCCAATAGCTGAGATTCATAGCTGAGATAGATTTTTACTATTAAATTGTATGGCAGAACATTTAATTTTGCCCCTAAGCTAATTTACAGGCGATAATTCTACTTGAATTTTAATTAGTAGTTCAAGTAAAACTCTATTATATCGTCTCTACAACAGCTAAACGGAGTTTATGCATAATGAAATGAAATAAACACGGTTATATATTAAATAAAGTACTTCATAATTACCATAAGGACATGGTCAATGTGTCAATTTATAAATTTTTCCTTGTCTTTTTTATTATAAGAAATTATTATGACTAACAACTTATATTATATTAAAATAAGAATCATACAATAAAATATGTTAACGGGAACGTATTTAATGACGTTTAAAACGTTTTATCGTTTTTCCTCGTGGCTTTTTTTATTGTAACCTATCCTTAATATTTTAGAGTGAAAAGAGAATATTTAGTGATATAACACTTATTGGGCCGTCCAAGAGGACCGTAGTGGCGCAGAGGCGCAACGTCTGCTTGTAACGCGACAGTTTCTGAATTCGATCCCCAGTCGGTGAAGATAGATTTTTCTATTCCCATTTTCTTCGCCCTGGCAAACTAGGCAAAGCGCGGCGTTGAGCTCCGCCACTCAACACGCAATGCCTCGAAAAAGGCGGAAAGCGGGGACGGAGAAAGCAGGGACTAAGCAACGGAGTGTCTTAACATTAGTTTCCCACAGTCCGGTCCCTGCAGTTCCCTCTGCCTACCCTGCCATGCGGTATAAAGCGTGAGCCTAAAAAAAAAGTGTGTGTATCACTCATGATGGTAAAGTTATCTTATGCTTTTTCTTGACACATCCCGCATTGTTATTTTTTTGTCATTTTTGACCTATATACTGTCTATATATAGACTTACGTCAATTCGATCGTTGCGTGGAGACTCTTGATACTAGGATTCGAATTAATCACATTTCATGCTAAAGTGATAATTTTACTTGTCATCATTACGATGACAAATAAATAACCTGTTTTAAAGTTTTTACATGCTTAGGTAAATGCCAAATTTTAAATGAAATATTTGTATTTTTTCTATGTATTTTTAAATATTTTTCTATCCTCAGTGTGGATTTACGCTTTAAAAATCATATTTTTTTTTTAGCTTTACGCTTTATTCCGCACATGGCAGGGTAAGCAGAGGGAACTGCAGGGACCGTGGGAACCTAGTGTTAAGACACTCTGTTGCTTAGTTCTGCTTTCTCCGTCCCTCGCTTTCCGCCTTTTTCGAGGCATTGCGTGTTGAGTGGCGGAACTCAACGTAGAGCTTTGCCTAGTTTGCCAGAGCTAAGAAAATGGAAATAGAAAAATCCATCTTCTCCGACTGGGGATCGAACCCAGAAACTGTCGCGTTACAGCCAGACATAAAAATGATTGCAATATTTTTGTTTCATTTTAAATAAATGTGCGTTTTTTCACATACAGCCTTCACGCTTTCACGCTTTATCCCACATATAGCAGAATAAATTTCTTTCTGTTCTTCGCCACCCAAGAGTCAAAACTCAACTCCATGCTTTGTCTTTAGATAACAATTATTCATTTTCCTTAAAGGAAATCAAACCCACTACCATTTCGTTTACTATAACATACTACGCTGCCTAGATGGTACATTTAACATGAAATGAAAACATCAAATAAATTATATAGAAAATTTAATCAAAATCTAAATGAATGTGTATCAACATATATCTCTAGATATACAAATATATATCTATAGATATATGTTAGTTACAACACTATATCAAATAGGATAATATTAATATATTATACACATCGCGAAAACGTATTGCCGAGTTCGAAGTCTAAACAGATACACCATAACGCGTATCTATTAACGGATTACGGAACCCGCCTTGAAATAAATACAATGCTGAAAACTAATTGGTATGCATCCGGCGTTTGAACCTACGACCCTGAGGCAGGGACACGGTGATATTCAATTTTAGTGCAAGTCACCACTGAACTGCAATATTTAAGTTGCTCAGATAATTGTTAAAACGAGCCATGGTATAATAAATTATAAGAAAAGTTTTTGTGAGGCTTTAACGTTTTGAAGATTTATGAAAGCTATCCTGTCATCTGCTTCATATAGTGCATTTAGACATTTCACGGTAATTAGTGAAAAATAACTCCGTTATTTCTCATTATTTATGACGGCATCCACGAACTACTTTTTAATAATTCCAAATATCCTAGTAAATATGGTAGATGGCTAAGAGCAAAAATTATGTCATAAGATCGCCTTTCATGTTATTTTTTGTTCATTTATATGTATGATTTCAGATACAAATAAAGAAATAATTAAATTAAACTTATTTTATAACTGTAGGTATTAGTTGAAAAATATGTATGTATATGTTTAAGCTCTATCATACTCTACAATACTCTATATCGTTATGTATATACATATAATTTAGGGAACAAGTACTTTTATTAACTGTAAAGTAATGAACTATATATTATACAGTTTGTAAGCAATGCTATGCTTTACTATATTTAGAATGAAACCAGCCTTACATGACTATAGGAAAGCTAGAGTTATTACAACGAATGATTAAAAGCACAAATCTAACAGATACCAGATGCTGTTAAATTATTCATTAAATAATGAATGCCGTTAGTTATTCTACTGCAGATGTATTTCGTGTTAAATTGCATTGTGAGTGCATGTGTTAGCACATTTAGCTTAAATTGTTGTATATATAGATGTTACAAATTTCTCATTTGACACCTAGATCGTGTAAACTACTATAAAAATATCCGGTTCGCATTTTCCGTCTAATATTTTAGATCATACCGACATTAATAATAAAAAATTGATAATTTAATTGCTTAGACTGGGGATTGAACCACTGACCTTTGTTATAACAGTCAAATGTCTCACTGTGCTATGGCCTCTATTGTGATAATATAATATATATGTACATACATATACATAGTTTTACGATGTTCTTAGTGGAGAAATCAAAGAAAGCCTTACCTAATCTGCACATCTGTCGCCTCGTTCACTGTCATTAGCCTCTTCATATGTGCACTCCGCTCTCATTCTTTATATGTGACTTTTTCCTTCTACTTTTTATATAACAGACTCCAGCAATATATCGTTAGCACTCGTTGTATTTACATTCCCAAATCATCTAAGCATGTTCTTCTTTATTCTTACTATGACATCTCTACTTGCCTATTTATATCCTTCAAAACTGTGCTGTTTTGCTTACGCTTTATTCTGCTCATAGCAGGGTAGACAGAGGGATCCCCGGGATCCATGGGAACCTATTGTTAAGATACTCCATTTCTTGCTTTCAGCCTTTTCGAGGCAAAAGCGGAACTGAATGCAGCGCCTAGCTATCCAGAGCGACAAAAATGGAAACGATAAAATGCATCTCCTCATCACAAACCGTCGTGTTTAACTCTCTCTAGTCTCAATATTGTTGTAACTAAATAAATAGCCGTTTAATAATACGTATCAACCGTGAGAATATCTAGCGACAACTTTTGAACCGTTCAAATAATCTTTGACTTAATAACTCTTGATTTATACCAAATCGTTAGATCTCAGAGTCACCTATAGCATAGTTAAAAATCACATTACTGATTATCTTAGATAAATTGTGGACCGCGGTCGCATTCACACCGACTGCTTGATATATCGACGACATTTGTCTGTTAGAGATTGCATCAAAATATTTAGTATAACTTCGGTATAAGCGTCAAACTGTAAAGGGCTTAGACTGGATGGCGGCTTAAATCTTTGACATCTTATTTATAACGCTCAGTATGAAAGATCTGTTAGTTGTACTTTTTTTTTTAATCTTAATCTACAAGTTTTAAAATTCAATAAAATTATAATGTACCTTTTTATTTAAGAATAGATTTATTTAACGTAACGGTTATGAATTCAGTTAAAACTTTTATTGAAGCGCCTATTCCGTATTAGGAAGCTAAAGAGATTGTTTTATTTATCGCGCTTATCTCTGGAACAAAAATCTTTTGATATTATATTTGTGTACAATACGTAGTCTATTATTAGAGGACGCTTTAGCTGCTATTTCTGTAGTTTATAGTCTATATTACGTAAAACTTTTTGTTAACCCACTTATGGTAAGTAACTTCGGGTGAGAAATAAAAATATCTCTTTTTCTCGAATGAGCTTTAATGAAAACATAATTTTTTTGCACGAACGGGAGTTGCACCCGCGCCCTCTTGCAAACCGTGCAAACGCACTGACCACTGAGCCACGCGTTTACGCCAACCTTTATTTTTTTTATGTTTTCTTTAAGTATTATAGATGCAAAATAGCCTATATGCTATATGATTCATTACATTTTTAACTTATATAAATCTACTGTGGTTTATACCATACCATATTTAAAAGATATGATATGTCTTACAAAAATTTATAAATAAAACAATAAATTATTAAGTTTGTTTTTATAAACTTAACAATTTAAACATTTTTTCTGCACAATAATAAAGTAACCTAATTTTTTATAACACGTCATAAACGTAAATCTAATAATGGCGGGGTTAAACACCTCGTTTCGTGTTTATACCTTGATTATAATAATGTAAAGATAACAATGAGAGGCGACTGACCGAGATCATGTTGAATATTGATTGAATATCGGTTATTATCCACAGCATGGCAATTCAATTAATGTGGTAGATTCAAATGTAAATATAGTAGTAACTTAAAAAATATTTTCTTTTTCGAATTAATAATTATATTAGTATACATATTTCAATTATACCTATATTTTAAATCTATATTTAAATTTAACCTGCATATAACCTAGTTAAGGCGCTTTGTTTTCTAGTTTTTGTAAAAATCAAAATATTTCTTCTTCTTTTTATTTTTTCAATTTGGGTTGCGTAGCTTAACTCCGCGCTATGCCTTACTAGAGCAATAAAGTAAAAACCACTTAAATCGCCAATTAAGTATGGAGTTCACAACCATTCAATTGTTGTTGCTTTCTTACAACGTACCTCCGTTACTGATGGGACTTATGTGATTTCAATGACAAATATAACTAAAAATATTTCTCGTCTATTTTAAGAATATCGTTGTCATATTATATATAATTTTTGGCAAATTAAGAAAAATTAGAGAAAGTCCCGCTGAGTTTCTTGCGTCGGATCTTCTCGGGTCTGAGGCATTAACTAAAAAGTGGTGGTAAATTAAATAAATTAGTTGAAGTTCACAAATAAAGCATATAATTTCTTATTTTGAATACAATTATTTGACTCTGACTTTTACTTTTATTTTTGAGCCTCTTGCTAAATTCCGTTAAAACCTCCGTAGTAAAGGGAATCCAGTGTTAAGATCCAGCTTATTGCTTCAAGATATTTACTATTGAGTTGCGGAGCTCAACGCCGCGCTTCTCTTTCCTTAGCGAGGGAGAAAACAAAAAAGTCATCATTTATGACAGTACGTACATACACTATAGATATACATCGCATATCACAAAACGTTCTCAAACTATATATATGTATAAAAAAGAATATATATATTAAATATATGCGCTTTGACAAATCTTATATCACGCAAAACAATGTACTATTATCGCGTTCGGTCAAGGCGGCGTCGCGGCACGGTTCTCACATGACAATCAAACATTGTGCCTTTTTATTCCTGATACAATTGTTCTATCATAATGCTTAATATTAAATTACGCGAACGCGTCGTCCGTAGAGCGACTTAAATTAGATAATGCTAATGCCCTTGCTCTTTAACCGTGATTGTTTCACGTAATATATGCCTTTTTCTTTTATCTTTTACATGTTAATATATACTTCCAGTACAGATCTTACTATCTTATAAATCATAATATATATTTACATTGGCTTCATAAAATTTGCAAATATAGCATAAATTGACTATGTACGTTAATTTTAACGATTATTAGTAATGAAACGACGTTACTCATTAAAATCTTATTAAAATTATAGTACCTATTATCTTAATTCAAACATAATACTGTAATAGAAAATTACTTTCATCATAAATTTTTAGTACCACCTGTCACTCGCCAACTAACTGACTAAATAGTTAACTATATAATTTACTAAGCTAACTAATCAACCAACAAAATAAATAAATAAAAAGCTATATAATAAAAAGGAAGCAAAATATTAATGAATTTGAAAATTATACGCAGATCAGGTTTTAAGAAACGAGCATGTTGTACTGTTGTTGCGGCTCTGGCAACTAGGCAAAGCGCGGCGTTGAGTTCCGTCACTCAATACGCAAACGACGGAAAGCAGAGAACGGAATGTCTTATCACTAAGTTCTTATGGTTCCTGCAATTCCTTCTGCTTACACTGCCATGTGCGAGATAAATACTGACATTTAATATATAATTATATTTATTTATTTGTCGTGAAAATGCTTATAATTTTGACAATTTTACCATTTTCGCTTTAATTATCTAAAAATAGCGTTAAGTTCCGCCAAACAAAATGAAGTATTTGTCTACTTAGAATACAATCAGGATCCACGTTAGTATCAAATTCAATACTTGGTCGTGCACTCTACGACATACATATTCATTATATATACATATATATATGTTCAAAGTTATAAGTCAGCTTAACCAAGCTATTTCTAACTAGTCGTCCGTGTGAAACCCCATACCGTTCATATTTTATGGAATTATTCACGTTATCATGCCACATCTAGTATTTATTGTGAGGCTTTGTATGCCTTCACGGTGGCTGCGACAAATCAATTTACTGTATTTACTGTTGAATTATGTTTTCTGTGTCTTTTAGACTTGTGAGTTTTTACTTTAGGGCTTACGTACTACTTATATACCGAATGTCGACAAATTTTTGTTTATTAAAATTATTAAGTTTTGTGGTAATAAAGACATTTGTTAAACACAAAACCTTCTTTTATATTTACTTGATTTTCTCAATTTGTTACTTCTACCGTTTTTCTGCTTTATTAATGCCCCAATTTTAACACTGCCCAAATTTAACACTGCACGTGTCTATCGACTTCCCTTCTTATAATGTGCGTTAAGCTCTACAATGTCATCAAACGACACTTCTAAATATATCTACCCAAAAAAAATTAGAAGAATTTGAAAAGTTTAAATTTAAAATATTAATAGTAGATTTTAATTTCTTATATATAATTTATAAAGTAAAATTTTCATCAATTTAAATTTTAACTTAATTTAACTTGTTAACAACAAAATGTTCTAATAGCAGGTATTAGGTTACCATATATTTACTAAAGCCCAAAGTCTACGCTTACTTGCCGTTTTTTATTTGCTTCTAGCCTCATAGTGTCATGAGGATGTCCTCATATAAATATAAGCTTTACATGTTATACTTACTACGCACCGTTGACGCGTTAAATACGCGTTGCCATAACAACGTATATGTTACTTTGTACAAAAATATATTGTCAAATTATAATATGTCAGTCTAATAAATTTATTTTATCAATCAAAATATTAACCATTTCAAAATATATAAGGACTTTTTGAACGACTGTCATACTACTTTGTCGTATTTGTTAATAGTGATGTCAAAAAAGTTTATACAGATTAAAGATTATCCTAGATTACTTGTGAACGTTGATTAATTCTTAAATTTCAATTAAAGTAACATAATATTGGCTTGTTTTGATGTCATTTTATATAAGCAAGTGTCTAAATTATAAATAGTGGCAACACTAGTGGCAAATTCGTTTACAAGTAATATTTACAAATGTTCTATTATATGTATCTTAGGTGTATATTTCACTCATATTATTTATATATTGACCTAAACGATTATTTTAATTATTAATATAGAGGAAATATAACTTTTCATATAAATATTTTGCAATAAAATAGCTTTTACTGTTTACTGTACTTTTTATACCAATTATATCGCATAATATATTGCTGTCATAATTTTTGCGCTCATTACACGAACTGGTCTATATCCTCGTATCGGGTTACGCCGAGTCTTAGTGACGATGTTAAATCGTTTATTTATTCTGAATCCCGACATCGCCGTCAACCGCATTACGCCCACTTACCTTGATCTCTTATTGTACTACTGGTTTTTATGGACGATACTCGCTAACGACTGCGTTTAACAGCTGCCTCACAAATTGAATAGCGCCTTTAGAGTATAGTAATAAAGCGTTTGATGTTTGATACGTTGCTGACTGTAGTAAAGTTATTTAATTTTACCTTAGTAACAGTGAATATACTGCTCATCCTTCTGATTTCTCTCATTTCTATTTATAACATGATTTTATTGACGCTTTATGAAGTTAAACTCAGCTCAAGGCGTTTTAAAAATATTTTTTATCCGATCGGCAGTAACTTGCAGTATTAAATTATTTCAATTGTCGAGATTTTTGGTAGTTTTCTATTACAATATGGAGAAAGTTTATTCAAAATTTAGTTTCAACAGATCAATTACCATAAGTAGATATTATGACAAAAATTGTAATTTAATTTAAAGAGATTGTTGTGGTGCAATTTAACAACGTCCGACTGTAAGCGCCTTAATCTCTGTAGATGAAATAGTATCGCTTCAAGTATTGTCTACTAAGTTTAATTTTTATAATATTTTTGTACTAGTTAAAGAAATATTTTTAAACGATTTTTTAGTTAGCTTATTTTTTTCGCTATGCTTAACCTTTGTGAGTCATCTCTATATAAAAATTTGCCTACAACTGGAAACGCTTAGAACTAAAATTATGTATATAAGTACGTTTAGTATGATCTCAACTATAAAGAAATATATACCTTATGCACGGACAATAGGACTGAAGAAGGAGTTCAAATGAATTGTTTTTGTTTCAGCCTTTGATTAAGTTGACCTTGACGTGCCATAGTTCACACAGTCCCTTCACTGTGAAAATGTGGAAAAAACACACAATAGCTCGACCCTCATTCACATCTCTGGACAACACAGTCAATTATAATCATTCCTATGCATTTTATTGATTATTGTCAGCGGTAAAATGTATTGGGAAATAGGTGTCCTTCAAGTCACTAAGCTGCGTCCACTTACAACTTCGTACAGTTATATTTATGATTATTAATTTTCTTGTATTTGATAAATCTTCACATATTGCGTTTTAGCACTTGAAATCTTATAAATTTAATATATAATATACTTAATTCTGTATGTTTATATATTCATACATCTAGGTGGATTTGAATAAAACCTTCTCTTATTGTAATAGGTTAGAAGGAAGGTTAGTAGGTTACAATTGATTTTGAAGACTGCGACAGTAAAGATAAAACGTTAATGGACCAAGTAAATTGTAAAAGATAAATAAATAGCGCCTTAACCGAAGTTGCTCAGCATGACGATCGTTTTCCGAAGACATAAAAATCAAAAGTCAAGAAAATCTCATGCGGAACTCTCAGAGGTTAAATGTTAATAGCAAAAGTAAACGTAATCGAAGTTGTACGCATCAACTAGTAATAATAAGTAATATATTACAAATTAGTCAATATTAGAATTAATGATGTTGTTTCAGGTTTCGTAATATTTAACCACTGTTCTTCGTGAGTTTACCTACGATTCATTTATTTGAACATGTTTACTATACAATAAATAATAAAATTTAATATGGTCGTAGCGTGAATTTGTTTAACGGCCCTTAATTATTGTTATTGTTCTTCTAAATGATATATTACGTAGTTGATATTTTATTTAAAGCACTTAATTCTTAAATGCTAATGTCTAAATGCTTGTTCTACTACTGTGTGATTTGAATTTTGCAGATTATTTTATAGAGACTTAGTTTAGTTATCTATTTATTTGTTTGAGACAAATATAATAATATTGTTAAATTAAATGACTAAATCTATTATCTATTAAATATTACATTCAGCCAGGAGGTTTAGCAAGAGCGCAGCATCTTGGATGAAAACGCGACGGTTTTTGGTTTGATTCTCACTTGGGATAAATAATTTAGTCGCTGTTGCAAAAAGATATAATGCGACGTCGAGTTTGCTCTGTCAATATGTAATTTCTACCCTGCTATTTACGGGATATCACTTACATTTATAACGTTTTTTACAATATAATTACAAATAAAACATAAATTTTTCGTATTTGATAACTTCTTATTCCAGGTTTAAGTAACATGTATTTGTCATTGGAACCCTACTCACTTACCATCCACAACCCAACTGTACATATTATAGAGAAAAATAATATATAAACACATAAGTCTTCTAACACAGTATAACATTCTTATCTTAAATCGACGAATGGGCAAACAAATCACGATATTAATCCAGGGACTAGGAAGTCTATAATTGGTGTTAAATCAAACATGGGCTAAAATTCTGCGTGAAAGGAATCCGGCGATCGGAGATGACCGCGGGTTCCTAGATGTTATCTGGAAACACCTAGCCCTGCACATCGAGCGTAGAATGTAAATGGAGGCGATAATGCTAAAGACGGGACGTGTTTAAGCTCTTGAGTCAAAAGGTTGAGGGTTTTTAGTTGTATTTTTATAGGAGGTTGTATGGTTAAACTTGCTAGTAATTATTTTTGTCATTTTTTATTATATAAGTATTTCAAACTTAGACATGTATGGAACAGTAAGAACGGCGTTGAGTTTCACAAATTAACATATATATATTTTTATATATATATATATATATATATATATATATATATATATATATATATATATATATATATATATATATATATATATATATATATATATATATATATATATATATATATATATATATATATTTTTAATGAACATATAATCTTCTTGAAAAAAGTTAAATATGAGAATGTTTAGAGGAAAGGTGTATATTCAAGATGTCATTCATTCATAATGTACTATTATAAGTATGCTTTAATATAAAATTTCAGTATGATATAATTTATATCAAAAATGCTGGTAGAAATAAAGCTTTTAAAGTTAACGGAAGCGATTCTTTCGAAAAAAAGCTTTAAAGTTAACGTAAGCGATTCTAATATCTAAATCGATAGTTGTAGATTCAATTTCAACTCCGGCAATATGTATATTTTTATTTTCTAATTTTGATGGGATAATACGCAGCATTGAGTTCCTCCAGTAGTAAAATGAGATTGTTGCCAATTCATCTACATTCAGGATACAGTGAGAAACTATATTAAAAGAAATATTTGGTTTGAACTAAAGAATGCTATAAAAAAATAAATATTCTCAAGTAATAATCTTACACTCAGTCGCTTTTACAGTCAGACACTGTAATGCCACGGATGTTTTGATTCATAACTAAAACTAAATTGTTGTTTTTGATATGATTTTTTTAAATAATGTCAATAGTTTCGGCGCGTGCTCAGGATCTCAGGGAATTTAACGCCAAATCGGTGCACAGTAATTGCTTCTTATCTGTTCATTGTTTGTAAGGGGCACAAGGCTGTTGACGTGTGAGCGTATACTATTGTCTGTTTTGAATCTAGTTAGACGTTTTTTTAGCTTATTTAAGATCTAAAGATCTTATATATATATATATATATATATATATATATATATATATATATATATATATATATATATATATATATATATATATATATATATATATATATATATATATATATATATATATATATATATATATATATATATATATATATATATATATATATATATATATATATATATAAAAATTTCAAATAAGAAAATGTTTGAAACAAAATATATAATTAAATTATTGGTCCAAAATTAAACGCCATTTGCCAAATATGATGCAAGCGCCCACTGTACTGTTAGAGCGGGACAGAGATATATCTCTTTCTTTTGGTTATTTTTTTTAATGAAAGCTGTCAGATTGACAACGCTTAATAGTATTTTCGTAGTACGTCCTTCGTAATTAATGATGTTTATCTCACGCATTACACAGTAAGTATAAATATCGTGAAATGGAAAAAATGAACTGTTACTATTACTGTTATTAGTTTTTTGTATATAGCCTCGAAATATCTCCCTCTATAAGTAATTTTGATAATGGCCGCCGGGTCAGATATACAACATCTTACTGTAAACGTGAAGGCTATGGATTTCCATTTGAAGTAATACTTTTTTGATAACATAACTGTCTTGATAATTGCAGAGAAAATAACACTAGATCCCTCTGTCCATAATACTAAATGTGGGATACACTGTGAATCTAAAAGAATATCATACTGTTCTAATAAATGAAAGTTAACTACTCAACTTTCTGTTTTTTCTGTCTTATATGCTATATGAGATATAAAGCTTAAAACTGGAATAAAAAGTAAATATACAAAAAAATCGTGTGTAACGTAACGTTTACGTATACGTGATAAATATAAAAAGTTTTTGAAGCAAATTTATTGGTAATACAGTATTTTTATCAGTTAAGAAAAATATATTTTAAAGTAAACTCAACATATTTGAGAAATAATCACAATTGCTTATTACTTAGCATTGTTCAAAGCAAGACCGGATACGCGTGAACTGCTCACCGCCCTTTGTTCGTCGAATTTATGTGCATTATATGGAAGATTAATTTTTACTTGTTATCTTTACATTTTATTTTGTACTATAATTGTGATTGTATGAAAATTATATAGAGGTAGAGGTCTCTATATATTTCTCTATGAAAAAAATATAAAAATCTCTACAATTATTGAAAATACGACTATAACATATAATTTCATTTTTTATTATCAAGAATATTAACTTAATTATTAATTGTAAGGGCGATAGATGTGGGTTCAGTTCCCAGGTCAGACAACACGTTATTTACCATTTTCCACGTGTTAAAATTAGAAATATAGAATATGCCGAAGTAAGATGAAATGTGAATTTTGCCTACCTTTATTATGACTAATATTTATGTAAATATTGTTCAAAAAATAAACAAAATTTTAAAATAATTCTCACAATAAAAAAAAAAAAATAACAATACAAATTTCAATAAATTTTGATTGTTTACTACGTGGAGTTATCTTAGTTAGAACTAAGATACCTTCCTTCCCGTTTTGGGGTTAAATATATACATCGATACATACATACAAACACATACATATATGTATATTATAATATGAAATAATTCAAACAAAAATTAATTGACAATTTCGATTTAAACAACCCCTTCTAAAGTCACAAGGCGGCCATTACCCACACAAATGTGATAATAGCTGTACATCAATTTGAGAGTATTGAAAAGGAGGATTAAAAAATAAAGAATAGCGTTTTTTGTCACAGATTATATCTTAATATGTTTATAATAAATGGGGTTGTGATCTGTAACTGTCGGGTGTTTTTTGAATGACATTTCGCACCTTTTGGTGGTTATTCGAGTTTTTAACTTTTTAATCTTGTTATATAGAAATATTATGGTAGCTTATTTTCTTTTTTTCAGTTCCACGCTTTATACGGCATATTGCAGTGTAGGCAGAGGGAACTGCAGGAACCATATAAACCTAGTGTTAAGACATTTCGTTGCTTAGTCCCTGCTTTCCGCCTTTTTCGAGGCATTGCATGTTGAGTGGCGGAACTCAACGCTGCGCTTTACCTTGTTTCCAGAGGGAAGAAAATGGAAATAGAAAAATCTATCTTCCCCATGTGGGAATCGATCCTTCAAGCCCTCGCTTGAGAAAAGACACTTGCGCCTCTGTGGCACGACGGTCCATGGTATGATATTGTAGCTTCCTTTGCTATTTTATACAATGTACCTAAATATATTTCTTTACAATACTATTTACGGTGTCTGGTTATGTGGCTCTTTTTAAATTATAATTACTTTGTTTTCTTATTTTCTTATATTAATTACTAATCGTCCAATGCGACAACCCGAGGTAACTTAAAAAAATAAATTTTATCAAAAAAATTAACTAAGCTCTTAATTAATTGCAAATTTCAAAAGAGATGAAAATGAAATAAAAATATGTGAAATATTACATTACTTAATGAAAAAAATTGTTCGAAAAAAGCTCACTCAAATAATTCCAAGAGAAACAAAATTCTAATAATCCAAAGTCGCACGCTTGTATAATACTCACTTACAAACGTATAGGAAAGCACAGTCTCTTATATCATTATTTTATGCGACATCACGAACGCCAGATAGGGATCAGATGCGGGTTCGAATCCATATGGGGTTGTTTTGAATGAGAATAACGGACTTTGGAGTACGAGGTAGCGGTTATCTCTATAAACTTAATTTTAACTGAGCTTTTACAGCTTTTGGTGGAGCTTTTTGTTTTTATTTTGATTGTTCTTTGTGCATTTATAAATATAAATATTTAAGTATTGTCAATTCTCTTTGCCACACATTTTGATTATACAAATAGAGTTTTGAGGTTTGTGTCAAGCAAAACGCAGGGTGAACTTTCTGCTTGACTTTCTTTGTCTTGAATAAAATTATTAGGTGGAGAACGGAGTGTCTTAACACCACATTCTTACGTATCTACCCTATAGTTATATGGGGTAATTTAAGAATTGTATATGGTAACAACAAATTACATTTTATTTAATCGTGATACATTTATTTTTTAAATTGTGCTTTTCATGAAGAGAAAAGCTTATATATAACCTTTAACTGTCACTATTTTATCTTGTTGCTTAATGTAATACATATAAATACAGGTTGTCAAATGTATGTATGTCTCATACATTGATATCCGTGTACTGTCATAGGAATTTCCCTCTGGCACTCAACCAATGCAAAGTAATCGTACAATAAAACCAACACTGTCAATGGTCATTTTATTTAAAACATATTCTATGTAGGTACCTTATATATGGCGGGCGTTTGATTCATCGTACCTGGTACTTGCTGTTGCAACGTGACTTTGTTACAACGAAATATATCTAACTGAAGACGAAATATTAATACGAGGGTAGTAGGTTTATTTTCCACTTAATTTCTACGTCCAAAATGTGCTAAAGATTTTTTTTAATTCTTAAGTTAAAAGCATTTTCTTTATTTCTGGTATAAAAACCAGAGAATGTTGTCTTAGCACTTAATTATATCTATCTATAAGTATAAGTATATTTTGTTTTGTTCCTAAGGAAAATTATCTATACCAACATACAAACAAGCAAACAATTCTATACAAATATAAAGCCAAAATCCAGTTATAGTAGATACTTTGAACTTTTGTTTTTATCATATAAATAAAATAGAACGAGTACGAGTTCTTTATGATTAATATTAATTCTATATATTATGTTTTGATATTAATATAATTAATTTTTATGATAAGAACATATAGTACAAGTTAAAATGGGTACTAACTAAGTTTCTGTAGTGCTAATTTTATTTAAAATACAAAAAATAGACGAATAAAAAAATTATTACGTAAGAAAAGCGATTGAAAATTATAGAAGTACCTAACTAGTAAAAGTATAAGAATAAAACGTTAGCGCACTTGTTAGTTTATCCCGGCGCTCCCGAGTTACTCGCGCACGATCGTATTAGCCTATTGAGCTACTGGGTTGGAATACTACACGTACAATGTATGATGACTTTGAATTTATATATATATATTTTATTATACATTAGTTTAAAATTTTAAAAATTTAAAGTAAAATTACTAATAGTGACGGTTCTGAATCTTTTGAAATATAACGCGCTATATGTTTTTTGTAGAAATTTGGCATTTTTTTCAAGTTAATTTAACATTGTTCAATATTTGATGGATCCATGGAAGGTAGAGAATTAAAAGAAAGAGAAAAACTAAAAAACCTTATATTTAAAAAAGATCTATAAATGTTTATATATCATATGTACGTATATGTACAATTTGTTACATTAGATGAAGCTTACAAGTAGTAGCTTATAAGAATATATAAGGTTTGGAGTAAGTAAGTGCTATCTTACACAGTAGTCTTCTGTATGTATGAATTTCATTTATATATATATATATATATATATTTATGTATATTTATATGTATTTATGTATGTATGTATGTATGTATGTACGTATATATGTATTTATGTATAGTACCTAGTATGTATGTATTGATATCTACGTGTAGGTATATTCAAACTATTTTAACGATAATTTTTTCATTCACTCACTCTTCCATGTCCTTGAATGTCTTACTGTCTACTTGTCTCTAAATGGTTACCTCTAAGAGATCACTTGCAGTGATAAGGCCGTCGTTGTAGATATGTTACCTATACTGACTTGTACCTTTTCTTTTACATTCTATGTTTTATGTGCAATAAAGAATTATTATTATTATTATTAATAATTTCACTTTTAGGAACCTATTCCTCTATTGATTAAGTAATTCGCAAGCGATTTGGTGGATATTGATTTAAAAAACAACACAATTTAAGTTACTCCCTTCCAAAATGCATCCATATGCGCACGCGCAGTAGACATGACGAACGAGATTATGAGCTTTCATCACGCCGCCATTGCTTATTTATATCTGCCGCTCAATATATCTCTATGACGTTTCAATTTTGGATGCAAGTAACAAAAGTCGAATGGAAAAAATATCAGACTATTTATAATCGTATCTACTTTAACTAGACCCTTAATTCTGATTAGTTTTTAAGGGATTCTCTATAGTGTTAAGTAGGGAACGGTTCAAAATATAATGGCTTTTAAATGTTAAACCGCATTTGATTCAAACCAATTAGTAATGCTTACGCGCGAACTTCGCCTATAGAGTTGTATGTTTTTTGACCGTTAAAAGGTAACGTATTTAGAAAATATACGGTTTGATATTGTGAAACGATGATTATTTTTAATTTTTTATATATAAACAAAAATATAATTTAATAAAAAAACTACATACATATAACATACAAGCCCAATACTCAATGATTTAAACTAAAAATATATATTTTGTTATAGAGTCAGTAAAATGTCAGTTATTATTTGTGCTCAGCACACGAATGCTTTTTATTACAAATAGCCTGGAACTAGTAGAGAACTAGTTTGATATCGAGATACGTTAAGTAGCTTAATTTTTATATGAGAAATCTTTTTTATTTGACGAAGCAGGATGCCTACTGCCGTAAAGTATATTTTCACTAAAAGATCTCTTCGATCATCAATTCCGCCCTGTATCCAGTAGCTTTTGTCTCTATATAATCCATATATTTAGTTATGAACAATAATTGATTCATGTACAGAATTCTTAGTGAAGAATTTATCAGAATTTTAGCTACTAATATATATATATTATATGCGTATATCACATATATTTTTTATATATCAAAGAGGAATAAGGAAAAAGCTCATAATTTTAGCCCCTATGTTCACATATTTTGTAACATCTTGTTACTACACTTTTATTGATACATTGTATGTATGGCTACACTTACAATGATTTCAATTTTCAATATAATCATTATTTATCATTTATGAATGTATACAAAATAATTGACCTGGGTCTTATTAAAATTATATTGAAACGTCTATTTTATTATACAGTGTGAAAAAATAATACGTATAAAATATATACGGTTAATTAATTTTTTCAATTAAAGTAGTTAAACAAATTAATTATTAGAATAATAGTGTCTCTATATACAGTGTGTGACCTTTGATTTTTTTCAAAAGAACTTGCTGTGCAATGATGTAAATCATACTTATGAATAGCTAAGGTTGATTACAAAAATGTGACTTCACAATATATTCTGTCTTTAGAAAGATATAGAATGAAAATGGGAGTATTTGTTTTTGGAAGCATTGAACTTACGTCCTTCATGACTCATTAAAGCAACGAGTCATTTGTAAATAACAATGTTAGAGGAAATAAGTTGAAATATAATATCAACGCAATTTGAAACTAATCTATCAGTCAAGTTCATTTACGAGGGTACTTGTACTTGTTTGGAGTACCAATTCAATTAAAAATAGTGTTGTATTTTTGAAGTAGTATCTAAACGAGAGGTAAATAAGACTTAGAAAGTCTAGATTTTCTAAACAAAAACTCTTTTTTAGACCCTTAATATATTTTGTTTATCTTTTTAGTATTATATTACAGAAACTCTTCTCAAAAGAACTGCTTTCTGAGCTTCTGAAAAAAAAATATCCTACAAGTTATTGTATCTGTTGTACTCCTTAATATTGAATTCGTAAGACAAGAATGATGACATTTTAAAATAATAAAATAAGGAAATAATCTCGACTTGACCGTAAGAAGTGACATAAAAATTTTATTCAAATTTAAATACTTGGAGCCACTCGTAATTGTATAAGGCCATATAACATGTGACATAAAGCAATATTAACGTGACGAACTATCATCATTCGAAACGCTCTGGTAGTTTCTTCACATAAAAAAAAGACATTATATTTATTCTACGCAAAACAATATTTATTATTTACGCAAATACAAGAAATATTTCATATAAATAATTTGTAGTTCCCGGATTTGGTAAGACAGAACGCGGCGTTGAGTTCTGCCAAAAATAATATATATGTTTTATAAGATTTTTTTTATCCCGCACATGGCAGGGTTGGCAGAGGGAACAGCAAAAACCATACGAACCTAATCTTAAGAATGGTGGCGGAACTCAACGCCGCGCTTTGCCTAGTTGCTATAGCGAGGAAAATGGAAATAAAAAATATATCTTCCCCGATTGAGAATCGAACCCAGAAACCGTCGCGTTAAAGGCAGACGCCACGACGTCTTTATCTTATTTTAATAATCTATTTTATCTTTGTACTATCAGGATGTCGATATATGATTTTTTATGTTATATATTTTTTACATATTTCAATACTTTTTTTCCCACTACAGCAAAATCATCGTTAACAACAACTTAAAAGCATCTCATTACATTTTCTTGTACTTTATTTTTTCAATATTTTGTTTTTTTTTAATAATTTTTTCTTGTTACCAATAAAATAATAACAGCTACATTACACCTCACTGTGGGTAATTTCCTACTGATTTGATCTAAAATTATTTGTCAATTCAAATATCGTAAAATTACCTCTACATCTTAATATATACAGAAATTAAAGATACTCTATACTCTATCTATAATTTCCGCACCTATAATGAAGAGTAATCTTCATCTTTAGAAACGCAATTACGAAACATAATTTCAACACCTTTTACGAAGCCAATTAATAAAAATTCTATGCCCCAAACGAATATACGAGTTCGATGCTTTCCAATATCACGTACATTCTCACGTATCAATTTAAAATTCGCAATACAAAAAAATTAAACAACACTATGTCAAATCGATAAATAAACAGTGTAACAATCCTTTCATGGTGAACGGATGAGCTTGATCGATGCGTGTGCGCATCTAAATGGATTTCAAGTTTTTGACAGCTCAAATTATTGGATCACGGTATATGAGAAATGAAAGAGATGTTAACTGCTTTTTCCGGGCCATTGTTGTTTTTGACTGCGTTTAGGGTTTTTGTTATGTGCGATGGGTGTTGGTTCAAATTTAAGTTAATATTATAAAGCTGATAAGTTAAATTGTATGCGCCTATTTCAATATGAGCAGCGGGCAGATCTCAGACACTTTTTTTTTTTTTATTTTATATATTACATTTTCTTCACAGTCTTAAGCTCTTTAGCTTATCTGACCATTGCACATTCCTAGACTTGCTTAAAAAATATATATAATTTTAAAACTATAATATTAACATATCGTTATAAATGCTAAAGTTAACATTCTCATAGTGAAGTAAATCGGATCTATGACAATATATTAATAATCTATGACACTTATAATCGAATCTATACAATTATATATTTGCATTACCTTTTTTACATTATATTTAATTTTTTTTTTGAGTTTAGACTTAGTGTGTCTTTGTCTATATTTTAGGATGTACATAACTTTTTCAAGTATTTTTTTTTAAATTTTAACATATTTTTGGTATGGAACTATGCTTGGTCAATTCAAAATCATATAGTATAAAATAAAATGTCTATCCACAAATGCACAAATGCACTACATATAGTATTCTAAAGGAAATTGAATGTACATATTTATTGTTTTTATTGTTATTGCAAAAAAATATACGTACATATAAAAATGAAAATAACGAACAAAAACAAGAGTTCAGAAGTACAATCGCCGGATGCAGATACCATCAGAGCAAAAACACTGAGATTAAGGATGCATAGATTCAGTGCAAGGTCGGACACTCAGAATGCACTTTGTATGTAATTATTATGGATATTTTTTTTACCTTTTATTACAATTGTTCAAGATTTTATTAAATTAATTGTTAATTAATGTCTTTGCGCCAAGATTGATAAGATCGCAAGTTGTTTTTAATTTTAAGAATGTTTTTTTTACGTTACGTATTGTCCTGTATATATCAAGGTAAATCACTAAGTTTTCCACATTCAAGATGAGAAATTTGAATGTTAAACAATTGTAGTCTATTTTATTTTATGCTATGAAGCTCGGTCCAGATTAAGGAAATGGAAATAAACCTTCCATCATCCAAACCATCATACCTGAAGACGTTTACTCTAGAAAAATGTCAGAAGGATGACCATATTTTGTTAAAATAATATTGATTTCAGCGCATGACTAATGCAAGATAACGAAGAAAGCTGTATATGAGTGTAGATGTGAGAACAAACGTATCTCACACGTAACGAAACGTATCTCAAACGTATTTCTCTCATCTGTCTTGTCTTTTTGTCAAATACCTTTGCCCTTATATGACCTTATGTCATTGAATCACGAATCCCAATTGTTTTTATTTATAATTGTTTAACTTCAAATACGGTTATAATAGTAAGCATGATTGAAGATACCTGCAAGAGGCAACATGTAATTTTAAAAAAAAAACATAAAAACATTTAATACAGCAGGATTTGAAAATGCACATAACCGTGTAAGAGGCGCAGTTTCATATCCCACTGCTTTCAAAGTTTTATATGTTTTCTTGAAATATTTTTCTATCCTTATTGTGGATTAACACTTTAAAAATCATAAAAATATGCAAATAATCGAGAACTACAAGGTATTGGTATAATTTAGTACTACTTTAACACATATAAATATGTAATCTAAAAGAAATTAAAATATTTTTATTATGTTTCAGCGGGGACGGAGTAAGCAGGAACTAAGTAACGGAGTGTCTTAACACTAGGTTCGTATGGTTCCTGGAGTTCCCTCTGCCTACCCTGTCATGTGCGGGATAAAAGCGTGAAGCTAAAAAAAAAAATGTTTCACCGTAAAAGAAGCAGAAAAAGAAAATCTTTATGAAAATAGATTTTTATATAGTATAGCTTTTTTTAGTGTCGTATTTCTCAAATAATTCTTCTATGCTAATTTCGGTTTGAAATTTGGTAAAACTTAGTGAAAAACGAGAACATATCATTTGAAATTTCGGTTTGAAATTTGGTAAAACTTAGTGAAAAACGAGAAGATAGCATTTGAAATATTTTTTATACTTTTTTTTTTAATTTAACAATGTATTTCGCATATAGCGGGGTCACTTACCCCGAGAACACAGTGTTATGACACTCCGTTTCCTGTTCTATATTGCATATTGTAGGCGGAAGGAACTGCAGGAACTATATGAACCTAGTGTTAAGACACTCCGTTGCTTTGTTCCTGCTTACACCGTCCCCACTTTCTATATTGTGGTATTAAATATTATTTTGCTAGCTTTATATTGTCATAGTAAGAGCAATTAATGTAAATAATTAATTTTTTAAGCATATTTTATTTTATGATGAAATAATTTAAATTATATGCCTCGTATAACATTTGTTTTAATGTACGTTCTGCTGATCTTGAATTAGTTTTTCATTTTAATTTGAATTTTATTGTTACTCGCTCAATGTATTATGGTTAAGTAAGGTTTTGTGACGTCATCCTAACGTTACTTCGCTTAATAATACTTATTTGTTTTAATGCAGCTTTTTTCGGTCTAACTAGTCCAATATAAGCCTAAGTGTTAATAATAAGCTAATAAGAAATGTGCTTGTTAAACTACAATTTAAGCTTTTATTAAGCTTTCTTTGTTAATCAGTTTAGATATGTAGTAGAGTTTTTTTTTAAGTTTAGAGATTATGATCTTTAAATACGAGGAATATCTAGGGAATGCTTGCTTACCTACTAGGTAAATGACTTAGTTTTTACTTTAAACAAGATAGAAATAGTAACCCATATATATATATATATATATATATATATATATATATATATATATATATATATATTATATATATATATATATATATATATATATATATATATATATATATATATATATATATATATATATATATATATATATATATATATATATATAATATATATATATATATATATATATATATATATATATATATATATATATATGTACATACATACATACATAAGATTTCCGTTCAAGGCTCCAGCGCCAGGGCGCGTTACGCTTTGCTACACCTTTTGTTAGCTATGTCACTTACGTACACTTGTGTTAATTTATAAGGTTAAATTAAACCAAAATTATCTGTAATTAGTTGACTTTAATGCTCGTGATTTTACTCTGGTACTAAATAAAGTTGTTGTTTCAAACTGATATAATTACGACTATACGATTTGACTTTGTTATCATTTTTTGTTTGAATAATTTTGAGTTTATTATGGCTACTTCAATTATAAGGTCGATTACTATGGAATTTCTATGGTAAATTCAATCTAGTTAAGTCAATTTTATTTTAGCACATGACAGGGTTGGCAGAGGAAACTGCAGGAACCATAGAATCCGGGTGTTAAGACACTCCGTCGCTTCGTCCCTGCTTTCAGTTGAATTATGTTAGAATATCCTTTTATATTATATATAAGTACAAAAATATTCGAAGGCCTTCGTATATATGACAGAGGATGGAAAAATAATTTTCAGCTGCTCTGCAAAGCATTACGTTTTGTGGAGAGGGTAGAGAAAAATCCTTCTGTGCGAAAGAGAGCGTAAAGCTGTAAATCTTTGAAATATATAAAATATTTTATAGAAAAACAAGAAATGTCTATAAAATTTAAATGCTACTAATATAAAAATTCAACGTTAATTCTTGGCTTTACATAGGAATTCAGTGGATTTTGATGATATTGACCAGTTCCCGAGGCGACCTGGTAAGCCACTATTTTTTTTTATTTATTTTTTTAGCTTCACGCTTTATCCCGCACATAGTAGGGTAGGCAGAGGGAACTGCAGGGACCGTGAGAACCTAGTGTTAAGACACTCCGTTGCTTAGTCCCTGCTTTCTCCGTCCCCGTTCTCCGCCTTTTTCAAGGCGTGTTGAGTGGCGGAACTCAACCTCCTGCTTTTGCTTAGTTTACCAGAGCTAAGAAAATGGAATTAGAAAAATCCATCTTCCCCGACTGGGGATGAAACCCAGAAACTGACGCGTTACAGGCAGAGGTTGCGATATTTTTAAACCATTTTTATTTACAGTCATTAACCTCTTCACATATTCCTTCCAGAGGACAAAACATTATGTTCTTGAAGGTCAACCGACCTCTACTAGTTACTTCTTATATCAAAAATTTGAAATATTTAGTAATATTTTTAACCATCTATTTAGTGATAGATATCATAAGTCAAGGCTCAACACAAAAGAGACCAAGTCATTGTTTCCGTGGGAATCTCATTGTGTGACATAATTTGCTATAATAATCTTACATTAATTTATATTTGGTGCAAGGCCAATATAGAGGTTACCTGAATGTCAGATTGTCAGATTAAATTAGTTATTACGTAGGTTTTACCCAATTAAGTTTTTTTACATAATTATTACGAATTCGAGGCAAAATTTTTGATTATTGTATGAAATAATGATCAAATTGACTGTAGTGGCTTCACACATACATAATCTGATTGTATATAGTTAAATAATTTTAAACTTTTAAGTTAATATTTTGGTATTTAGAAACTTGTCAACTGTGCATTGAACATATTTTATATTTTGTATGTAAAAATTGTTTCTCGCTGTGTCCTGTATATACCATGATAGTCAGATGACACTAGAGTCTTGGCACAAAACGTTTAACTCTCCGTGACCTGCTCTCCACTTTTCGAGGCATTGCGTCTTTAGTAGTGGAACTCAATGCCCAGCTTTTCCTAGTACCAGAGCGAAGAAAACAAAAATAATTCATTCAACGAGTTCGATTCTCGCTAGACTATATATACTATATGCTATACTATCCGCAATCGTCAGAGTTCGATAGACGTAGAAGACGCGTGAGACACTGCTCTTGTGACTCTACTATATATTTACTTTATTAATATATCTTTCACATTTCTTATAAATGTTTAAAAAAAATCATTTCCATAATGCCTTGTTAAGAAAGTAACTAAGCAATTGATACAATCTGTATACGCCCACAGTTTTACTTATTAATTATACGTAATTATACGCTCACATTAATATTGGTACAGCGGGAATTAGAAATGGTTCAGAAATCAATTCTCATTCGATAGCTTCATTTAAATTATTCAAAACTCGTCTTAAATTGCTATTTACGTGTAATTTATATGTATGTACGTATTTTCTGTGTATTCGATTAATTTCTCTTAAACAAGAATGAATTATCGGTATATTTATTTCTTGTTATGTTTATTTAAATGGTATATTGTGATTAGTTCGTGTAATACTTTTTTAAGGTAAGTAATAATGTAGAGACACACCAAAATGTTTCTATATGGGCAAAAAAGAAAACTTATCTATGCATGTAAATTAGAAAATGACATTTGATATTAGTTTAAGATTTGAATACCGTATAACAGTATTTTAAAATAAACGTTTTTTTTTATTATTTTACGTACTACGTCTACGTGTCTTAAGTAATTAATTGGTAGAGACAATTCAGGAAATTCAATTTCTACTCATTCTGAACACCTTGACTTTAATAATAGAATCAACAGTACAGCAGTCCATTATTGGACGCTGGTTCCCCAGAATACATCATAACATATGATGCCAGCTTCTAAATGTCATCGTTCCATATATCTGGAGGATATCCAATTCCTTTTAAAGTAATTAAGAAAGACTATAATTAACTACAACGTCACTTTGGCGCTATACAAAGTAAACAAATTTTAATACTTCCATCATATTATATTAGTATCGCTTATAGGTGTCGATACAATCTCGTAGATATCCTGTGGAGAAAACATTAATACTACGATACAGTGTAAATATTAAAACTTAATGTTTGTAATAATTACACTATTTGAAAATACCAAGAATCAATATCGGGTTCGTTATGAATGTAGAAGACGTAATCTGTAGGGCAATTAATATTGTATATACGTAAATAAATTTGTATATTAATGGTATACTTTTTCCTTTATTTGTGCCATAAGTGCTAACTTATTTTGTACGCTCTTTAATGTACCAAATCATATAAGTAATGTACAAAATCTTATCTGTGCTTCAAGAAGTCATTGACTTGGATATTTAATATTTATGTCAGCAAGATACCTCCACTTGTTTAAGAGAAATAGTCTTAACAGACAGACAGATAACAGTGGATCGCTCTAAGGGTTTCATTTCTTCATTTTAAAATACGGAACCTTAAAAATAAACTATAGATTATAATAATAAAAGCTAACTTTGTATGTCCTCTCTACATAGTATATATACTTTTGAGTAAACATTTTATTGAAAATTAATTTAAACTTTATACATAAATTTTCATTTCCAATTCCTCACTTTCATTTTGTTTTGTTATAATATATCTAATTATTTCTTAGCTTTTACTTACACAATGTGATATTATACCTGTGAATCTGTAAGATACTTTACGCTTTATCCCGCATATTGCAGGATAGGCAGAGGGAATCGCAGGAACCATATGAACCTAGTATTAACACACTCCGCTGCTTAGTTCCTGCTTTCTCCGTCCTTATATTCCGCCTTTTTTCAAGGCATTGCGTGTTACGTGGCGGAATTCAACGCCGCGCTTTGCCTATATAATATTTGTTTAATTGCATATTACAGCTGATTATTCGCCATATGAATAAATAAATAAATGTATAAAGAAATAAATATTATGATATAGCTCTTAAACTATATCACATATTACATATATTATGTATACATTACGTATTAAACATATTATGGATATCAAATGATCTATACAAAATCTTCTCAATGTCTTTCATATTTCATACAAATTTTTGAACACATACGAGTACATACATACATACATACATAACTTCACGCTCTATCCCTGGCGGGGTAGTCAGAGAGAACGGAGCGCCAAACGCTGCGGTCCCTGCATACCTCTTTCGCCTCGTCCACTGTCATTAACCTCTTCATGCATGCTCTCCGGGGAGTCCTCATGCTTTTTACGTGACCTTCCTCCAGTATCTTCGATACTGTGTTTTCGAAAGTCAACCGAGGTCTCCCCTTACCTCTCTTACCACACACTTTTCCATCGTATATCTTTTTTACCATTCTTTCGTCACTCATTCTTTCGACGTGCCCAAACCACCTGAGCACGTTCTTCTTCATTCTTACTGTGACATCCTCGCTGGTACCTACCATCCTGTGTACCTCTTCGTTGCGGATTCGGTCAGCTAAGCTGACTCCGCATATCCTTCGAAGAGATCGCATCTCCACAGCATTCATCTTTCTCTCATTCTTCTTCTGTAATACCCACGTTTCACTGCCATATAACAGCGTCGGAACCAAAACTGCATTGTGTACGGCCAAACGTGCAGCGACGCTGACGTTCTGCCGTCTCAACAACGCAGCTAAGGCACCGTTCATTCTGTTACCGGCAGCAACACGTCTTTCCACATCCATTTCGTATCTACCATCTCTACTTAACATACTTCCCAAGTATACTACTTCATTCACTTGTTCTAATAAATTTCCATTCACGAAAATCTTGCAATCTGTCCTTTCCTCGTCTCTTTCAAATACCAGAACCTTTGTCTTACTTGCATTCAGGCTTAGACCATTAGTTTCACACCCGTCTTTCAGAATGGTGACCAATGCCTGCAACTCGCTTTCTGATGATGCAATAAGCACTGCATCATCCGCGTACAACAAGCAATTTACCTTCAAGTCACCCACTTTTACACCCATATCACTTTCTTTCAGTCCTTGGAGACAGCTATCCAAATACAAATTGAACAACCAAGCCGACATGGCACAGCCCTGTTTGACACCCGATTGGATGCCAAACCGAGGCGACATGTCGGCTCCTACTCGCACACAGGCTGAGTGATCTCTATAAAGAGACTTTACAGCCTGCAGCAAGGGTCCGCTCACATTGTACCGGGGTAGTATCTCCCACAATTTCTTTCTCACAACCCTATCAAAAGCCTTCTCCAAGTCCACAAAAGCACAGAAAACCTTTTGGTTTACAGCCAAAAACTTCTCTGTGATCATGCGGATGGAAAAGATCTGATCCATGCATCCTCTTCCAGGTCTAAAGCCTCCTTGGGCCTCCCACAGTAGCCTTTCGGATCTTTCTTGCATTCTTCTCGCTAAAATTTTTGCATATACTTTACCACCTAAGCTAATCAAACTGATCGCCCTGTAGCTTGCACAGTCTATCTGTGAACCTTTGCCTTTATACAAAGGCACGATGACTGCACTTTGCCAATCATCTGGGACCTCCCCCGATTTCCAGCACAAATTGCACAGAAACCAGAACAAGTCCAAGATGCGAGGTCCACCATATTTGATCATCTCGGCAGTAACTCCATCCGCTCCCGCTGAAGAAGCGTCATCACATTCATACATCTCCTTATAGAATTCCGCCCATCGCTGCAAAACGTGTGATCTGTTTGTGAATATCTCACCGTCCTTCGAAAGCACCCCTTTCATTCTAAAGGTTGACGAACAACTCCGTGAATCACTAACTTCTCGCCAGAAAAGCTTCGTGTTATCCCGGAAGTTGCTCGTCAACCTTTCATCTCTTTTACTCTCGTTTATTTCACGCTTCATCTTTATCAGTGCTTTCGTTTGGTGCTTTTGCAGCTTATACTCTTTCTTTTTAATCTCTCTCATACTTTTGTTCTTACCCGAGGCTTTATAATCCTGCCATGCCTTCTTCTTTCTTTCTACAGCATCTCTCACTTCATCATCCCACCATTCGTCACGCTTTTTACTAAAGCCTCTTTTCATTTTACCACATACCTCTGTCGCAGCTTCCACCATGCAGTTCCTAAGGTTCTGCCAACATACTTCAACGCTTTCATTTCCTGTTTCACAACTGTCTAGCTTTTTGGAAACCCTTTCTGTATACTCCTCTCTGATCGGTGGATCTTGAAGCTTCCAGCTTCTTATGCGATAATTCGATTCCAAGTATGAACACCTTGTGCGGTTACGCCATCCTACGAACAAACCCCTAAATCTAGCAATTACTAGATAGTGGTCCGTTCCCAAGTCGGCACCCCTAAACACACGTGTGTCCATCACTTGTTTTCGAATCCGCTGATCCACTAGGAATAAATCAATCATACTTTTCTCTCCCATGCGCTCCCATGTATACATGTGAATTTGTTTGTGGTCAAACATCGTGTTTGCCACAAACAAATTCCTTTCCTTGCAAAGTTCCAAAACGAGCTTTCCAGCCTCATTCACTCTTCTGTCACCATATTGACCTAACACACCTTCGTAACCACTTCTCGCGGTTCCGACCCATCCATTCATGTCTCCACATAATATTAATTTTTCATTTCCTCTAACACTGCCTAGAACATCCCTGACACTCTCCCAAAACCCCTCAAGTTCGCTCAATGAAGCTGAGGATACCGGCGCATATGCCACCAACAAGAATATTCTTGTAATCCCCAGCTTGAAGCGAACCCAAAGCAGTCTAGGGTTGATCGCCTTGTACTCTACCATTGCACTAACCAATCGAGAGGACAATAATACACCTACACCTTGACACCCGCGCTCGCTCTCTGGAACGCCGGCCCAGAGAGCGACGCGGCTGCCCGGCAAATCGGTTGCATCATTGCCCTTTCGCTTGGTCTCAGTCATACAGATGACATCCAAATCTCGCTCATCCATCACATCTAATAGCTCATTCATCTTCTGGTCCATCCCTCCTCTTACATTCCACGCAGCTATTTGTAGCTCCGTCCTCCACTTCCCGCCGTTCCGGACATGGCGTGCTGGGTGGCGGTCCCCAACGCCGCATTCGTCTCCACTTGTCACACCAGCGGGGACGCACTGGTGCGCGTCGCCTCGGGGGGACGCCCTAGCATTGTGCTCCCGTATGGTGCTCGTGGCTGATGGAATGTTGCAGCCCTGGGTAGGGCTGGCAGGGGTCGCTACGTGCAAGCCTTCCATCTTCGACCCCCACATACGAGTAGGTACGTGTAATCCGAGTGTTAGAGCAATAAAGAGCTATTCTATTATTTTATGACCGTCTTTGAGTATAGGTGTGTGGTCCCAAGAAATATGAAGTCCCGAAGTGAACTAATCTTTTACATTGTATAATAATGTTTATAGAAATTTAAATTTAAAGAAATGTAGTTTACGTATATTTTTGTTATTTTATATATTAAATTTGTACGCTCTATGTTGTTAGTAATCTCTGTCTGTATTAGTACAAAATTCCGCTACCGATGCAGACTGTTGCGAAGAAAAATAATTAGACAATAGTTAACGCTATTTTATTACATAGTATTATCATTGAAATGCGTTCAATTTTCTATTTATTTTTTAAGTACACAGACATAATATACATATATATTATGCATAAAATAATTGTTTTCATATTAAATTAGCAAAGTGTGATCAGTAGATGCTATGGATATAGTAATTTAATAGTTTGATATATTTCAGGGGAATTAATAAGTTACAGTACTTATTTAAAAAAACAGGATTATCCAAAAAATAAATATTGTCGTAAATAAGATTCTTACATTTGTGATAAAGATAAGTTCACTATATATTCAGTGACAAATATTCTGTGCTGGCGGTAAAAATTAAAACAATTTAGATCTTTAAAGAAAATATATGAAAATTTGAACGCATCGGAATTTGAATCTGGCCTCACGCAAACCGACACCAAACGATCAAAGAGATTTTTGATTTTTTTTTTAAACCGAGAAATTTGTTTTTTTTTAAAACCTGCTGCATTCAGGTTTGCATGTTTTCTTTAATTTTCTATTCTAAGTGTGGATACTATAAAAATCATAAAAATAATTTAAGTCACTATACATTTCTTCCTGGTCATTTCTTCCTCTTATAAGACTCTCAGATATACAATCCTATCCTATTATTTTATTTACCTCTTGATAGGTATTACAGATATTAGTAGCACGAATCCAAACTGGCCTTTTTCAAACTGCATTTTTTCACTTTTTACCAAATTCCCATATGTTGGTGAACCCTGATGTCATATTTTGCTACTTCGCCCAATTCATTTCTCTGAGTGGAAATCAAACTCATAAACTTTGTGCTTATATAAGACACTGACGCTGCCATAATCGCAAGTTATAATAATATATTACAAAAACACTTTCCGAAAGGGATGTGACTACAACATATAACTAGTCAGTATTATAATATAAATTATGATTCCACAGAATCACTAAATTCGTTGTAATTTAAGTATAGCATCAATAACACACATCCGGTTGAATACAATGCCTCGGAAACAGTCGGGTCCAAGCCGAATCTTACACCAAACAAGTATGAGAAAAAACAAAGGCCTTTAATCGATTTGAATTCAATGTGCTGTATCTAATTTGTCAGTTGGTTGGTCTGAGGACCGACAATTAATCCAGACCGATTTCGAAAAAACTTTACCAAATTAAATTTACCATTTTTGAACTCTATATCGACTCTACTCCAGCTGTATAAGGTTCAAAATAGTTGAAAATTCACTATCCACTGTATTAGATATATGTGACATTGTAAAATCGTTGTGTCTCGTGTATTATTTATACGTAGAAGTACTTGTTTTATAACGCCCATGTTTCAACACGAGCGGTAATAGTAATAATCAATTTTGAGACGGTTTTTGTCATACTCTAGGTGAGGATAGAGATAGGTTATCATGTGGTTAATTATTTATAATGTAGCTTCGATTTGGTTTTTGTTTTTTTTTGCTTTATTTTGTAGTATAATAGTCAAAGTTTTTTTATTATTTATTCTTATTTGATTCCTTTATTTTTGGAATCCAAATTTTGTATATAGCTGTCTGCAGAAATTAGTACTATTCTTAAGAATAACAAAAAAGGCTAAGCTTAAATATGTTAATAGCTTATGTTATATTAAATAAGCGACTGAGAAGTGTTATAGTGACTGGAGTTATTAAAGATCTAAATCAATTTTGTTAAGAATACCTGTAATATTAACGTCATATAATATGTAGGTATATAAATATTTTCAGCTTTATCCCATTTATAGCGGGGCAGATAATCAGAACTTAGGACAAAGACACTATTCTCTGCTGTATATTCAAATTCAGTTTTATTTCGTCCACTGATTGACATAGGTCCTCAGGGTTCATCAGAAGGAATGGATCCTTCTGATGAACCCTCCACCCAAACTGTTTTCAGGTCAACATTTACTATTTCGATTACACTTAGGCACCGTAAGTTATAACAGGTTGAATAGATTATTTGACGTATTCATATATGGTATAGGCGATCGAGACAATCTGACGGTTGGACGTATAGCTACGTAAAGTATGTATAGTGGTGTAATTGAAAGTTTTCTGTTTATATGTGCGATGTTTTAACCTAGATCGTTTATTATGGTCAAATCCAGGCAACGTTGGTCCAAAACATAAAGTACATGTAGTGTAAGAACAAATAGAGGACTCTATCTTCCTGTTTTTCTGCCTTGTATATATAAATATATCTATATTGATAGACATATACATTTTTAATTTCGTCATAATTTATTAGCTTTCGATACAATTTTGTTTAAAAACAATCAACCAATTAGATTTTATCTTAAAATTTTATATTTAAATTATATTCAGTGATAAATTGTTATTAGTACATTATTAAACATTTTATAGATACAGAATTTTATTGGTTGTTAATAGCAATCTATTAAGTACTATAATTAATTCAATCCGATAACGAATTGGAATCGTAGTAAAATTGATAAACCAGACCAGACTAGTGGTAGGGAAGTGGAGTTCCGTTATGTTTGGCAGACGTGATTTCGTTATTGGTTTTCTGGAGCTTGTTTTGAAGTTTAATTTCTAATATATGGTAAATTGGGGTATGCATGTTGAAGGAGAGAATATACTCGATTCATTTACATTATGTATTTTGATATGTGTAAATCTATAATGTTTAATTTACATTTTGCATTTGTTTTAGAGTTTCATTGGATTTTGCTTGTAAGAGTGTAGTGTACTCCGTTTCTCATTTTTTACCTTCCATAGCATTACTTGCTGCATGTTGGAGGTCAACGCTGAACGTCAGTGTCGAAATCACATCCTTTGTGTTTACAGTTGGAGATGTACTATTGCGCTATAAGTAGTTTAAATTAATGAAAACAATTTAAGTATTAAATAATCACTCAAACTTATTCGAACGAACTAATAAAAACATAGAAACTATGTCTCTATGTAAATAAGGTCTAAAATTTCAAAGGATTTGTTGGTTTATGTTCATTAAAATATATTATCTAAGCAAAATGTTTTAACCATCTACATTGGAGGACTGTATAGATATTTTTTATCATTAATTAGTGAACTAAAATGCACTTACTAGGCGCTCCCATTGTAACTATACCAGGACCTAAAAATGGCATCCCCGAAAAAAATTTTCAGGCGAAAAAATAACAGCAGAATATTACACATTAATGTGTTTATTATATATTTTTTTGTATTTTTTTATAAAAATACAGTAAATAGTACGTAACTCTGGCATATATTTTACATCAAATTAGTGTGGTAGAGTACTGTACTCGTATAGACCAATTCAAAGCAATTTATATATTTAAACCGGACCTCAGTACTATCAAATCAAACCTTCCCTAAATATATTTCAAAATGATATCTATGACGTCTATTCGACGTCTGTACAGTGCTTTACAATCACTTAAAAACATTTTATATGACAGACATGTGTTAATAAAATGTAAACGAATCACCATAGAAAGTTTCAAAAGTTCAATATATCCATATAAAACGATAAATTTAAATATTATTCTCAACAATATCTATCATCGGAAGCGTTTTTTAACGTAACAATGTGAAATTATACACGCCCGATGTGAAACTGGATGTTAGAATTACACTATGTTTCTAATATTTCACGAACACTATAAATTTTATTGTATATTTTTATTTTATTACGGTAACGGTTGAAAATTAACTAGAACAGTTGTTTTCTTGCGATTTTGTGAGATCTGTGTACTATTTACGTAGCTTTCTTTATCTTAAAATTAATTTTCTTCTTAATATTACTTAACGTAACGGCACTTCATTCTCCTGTCTCTTAGAGGTATCTCAATTTGTAATGTAGTTGAAAATTAAACCAAATCTGAAATCAAAATCAAAAGCATATATAATAGTATAAGTATTATCGATATAAATATATCAGTCAAATATTTGAAATTTCAAGCTGGAATTTAAAGTAACCTTCGATTTCTTATATAATGTCCTTTTATTTTATATAACAATAATAGATCAAACGCACACCTTTATCACACGATGCCATCCAAGTGAACGTAAGTATAGCTAGCTGGTAGAGTTACAATTAGGCCTAGCTAAGCTTGCATGTCCGCGACATCGCCGATACAGATCGGGTGATTTACGCGAACCGCACCGATGCTATCTTAACACGTCCTTTTAGGTAATGAGAGGGAATTAAAAGGATTTTTACCTTTATTTCGGTAAATTAGTTGATTTTCTTTTGTTCTATAGGTGGTTTTTGTTTCTTTATGGTAAAATTTGGTGGTTATTTAGTTTTATTTGATATAACTTCTTCACTTAGCCTTATAATTAAAGTGCAGCTAATAAATAAATTAATATTAATAAGTAAATTTAGAGCAACACATATCTATATAATCTTATAACTATTTTTTTTAGCTTAACGCTTTATCCCGCAAATGGCAGGGTAGGCAGAGGGAACTGCAGGAACCATACGAACCTAGTGTTAAGACACTCCGTTGCTTAGTCCCTGCTTTCTCCGTCCCCTGTGTTATAACTTACATTCAAATAAAAGTTCACATGCTAATTACTTCATATATCCTATACATATATGGTACAAAGTGTTTCTATATTTTATTAAAGAAAAAATATCAAAATCCAAATGCTTCTACTAGGTGTTATCTGTAAATAAAAATAAATTGAAATTAGAACAACATTTCTTTTCATTTTAAGCTGCTTAATTCCTACATAAATAAAATTTATTTCATAATAAAAATTAAGTATATAAAAATATTACTATTTTCATAATAATTATATTATTGTAACTAATATTGTGATTCATATTATAATAATAATCATACACCTGATAAAGGTATCGATTACTCAGTGTTAGAAACTGCCCACTGTCCTTAGACTTCTTTGTCTCTTCAAACCGCATCGTATTAAATCTTTGTTGTCTGAAGTCTTAAGCTGTCAACACTATAAAAATCAGTCTAATTACGGTATACTACTTTCGCCTTTCGCTCTAAAACAATAGGAGCTATAATTGAAACTAAATATAACAGAAATAGATGCTAACAAACGTTGATTCACTTATTTTGTGGTTTACGCAATTTAAATTTCATAGCTTGATACTTATCAAAGAGAGTTGTACAGACAGACTTAAAAAGTAACAATATTATTTTAACTTATAATTCATATGACATTATAAAGTTATGTTTATTTGACGTTTGGGGATATTTATAGAGTTTTGAGTTTCAGATAGGTATTTTTAAAAAAATCCTGAAAAACGAGCCTAGTATGCACAATAGTAAATTTATTGGTCGCCTGCTTCTTAGAAAAGACTTAGTCGAAAAGACAAGAAGAAAAAAAATACATGTATATTTTAATATTAATTAAATTAAATTCACTATTAAGAAGAAGATGTTCAAAGAAAAAATATAGATAGAGTTCTAAAAATAATATTTTGTAAATAATTATTCACAACAATTTTATTATAATATAGAGAAAGAGAAGAAATTTAAAATCATCAAAAAAATATTAAGTTAACTCTATTACGAATGTAGAGTATAGCTTTAACTAAAATAAATAATAGCTCACCAATTCTTAAATCAAGCTTCAAATTGAGATTATGACTTCTGACTCTACTAAAAGCAAAAAACCTCTTATCTATAAATACATTACTACGATAGTAAGCAACAGAACTTATAGTAACCTTGACTTGAGGATTCGTCATCGCTCCTTTCTTTGCTGAGGTCAATACACAATGGCTAGCGTTCGCCCCATCCTGGCCTTAACTACTAACTAACACCCTACATTAAAGGTTACTCAAGTTTGAGTTCTACACTAAAGATATTAGGTTTAAAATTCATTAGTTGTTTTATGAGAACATATACTGTTCTAAGGGTTATGTAGAGTCTTATGTGGAATTTGGAGGTCGCGATTGTTCAGTACCAACAATATTGGAGATGTTCCAACCGTTGCAACGACAATGCATCTTTGTTGGCAGCAAACGAGGTCGTCCTCGCCTTGAACAGTGCTTCCGATTTGATCGTAAACAGCTTTATTGTTTAATTGTAACTAATCGTGGTTAAGGCTGTTAGGCTTCCTTTCATTTTTGGTAATTTTGTTAGTTTTTTATGGGATCGTTTTAAAATTTTTAAAATTAAAATGTCTAATTTAGAGGTGTAGTGATTGAATTTATATGAAATAATAATTCTAATTTTTTTGAATAAAAAATATGGCATGATCAAGAGAAACTAATCAGCAATTAAGTCAATTTTAACATCAATTTACTGTAAAGTTAATATTTAAAGTTGATTTCTATAAATGGAATAGATTATATCTTTAAAATTTATTTGATTTCATCGTCTACGACCAAATAATATTTCCTTATTAGTGTATATGAGATCAACACGAAAGTGTATCTAATCGTAGCCAATTAACCTTAAAATATTAATTTAATAAGAAAGAGGAACATCGTAGCACAGTACATATCCAGAATAGGCCACGACATCGAGTCGCAGGTCTGAATCATACTTAATAATAATTTGTGAATCAAATTTTACTCATTTTTATGATTTTAAAGTGTTAGTCCACACTGAGGATAGAAAACTATTTGAAAACAACATATAAAATTTTATTTTCGTGGATAATAGTGAGGAAATAGGTGGTCAATTTTACAATTTATTCAATTAATTAATACAATCAATAATACATTCAATTAGAATTTGTACAGAAAGTGAATGAAAGAGATTCTGACAATAAGACTAATCTTGTGTATAAAAACACTTTTCGTATTTTTCGTTAACGGATTGAACATTCTATAAATAATATGTAGATAAGTTACTGCATACTAAAATTTAAACATAAATTTACTAGACTGTCTACAATTAAAATAAGTTTTAATTTATATTTATTACTCGTACATATTAGAACTTCATTACATTGCATTGTATATTCGTAATTATGTGTGTAAGTACATTAATACTATAAATCTCACATAGAGTATATATTACGACAATCCGACTTTGAAAACTAGTTTAAATAATTCCTTGTAGATTTAATAACAAAATTAATATAAAAATAATAACTTATTATGATTTATAACATATCACCATATTAATGAAACAAAGCGATATATTCCCTAGATTCATAAAAGAAAATATATAATACACTACAAGCATTGTTCAAAAACAAATTACACGCAGTAAGTAGTATGTTATACAGACTCGAAAAAACGAAGGCGCGTTTCATATTAATCGCAATAAAAGGCGATGACAGGACATAAATACGAGATGGCGTATAGGTAGAGCGATCGGCCGCCACAATAACTAAAAGTTTATCGGTGATCGGGACGCGCGCCTGTAAATCACTGTGCGCGAGTTTACTCATGTACACTGTTCTTTATATTGTAGTGCAATATTTATTATATTATATTATTTAATTTTTTTAGCTTCACGCTTTACCCAGTACATGGCAGGGTAGGCAGATGGAACTGCAGGAGCAATAGAAACCAAGTGTTAAGACACTCCGTTCTCTGCTTTCCGTTTTTGATAGTTTTTTGCTTTGTTTTTTTTTTTTCATTTATACTACTATTTTTTACTTTTTGTCCGATTTAAAGGTTTCACGTGGAAATAAAGACTTCTGATATTTTTCAGGTAATCACTAAATATGTAAGCCTTAATTTTTTTTCGTATAAAATTTTTGTATATAAGAAATTTAAATAAAATAATAATTTTTAAACATAGGGTAACTATATCCAGTACTTATAATTTCACTTTCATAGTAATAAAATATATAGACTATAAAATTATAAAAAAACTACAAGAAACAATTTTACAATGTCATCCAGATTTTAACTAAAGAATAAAGCTAAAATATAACCTAAAAAATTCTAAGTAAGCTACTATACTTTTAAAAGAATTTGGAGAAATAGTCTCTAAATGTTCTCTAATGATACCCAAGGAAAATTTAATCTCAATCAGTCAGTAATTTTAGTTAGATGTTGGTCAAACAACAAAATATCTATTATTTCGAAAAAAATGAACCTATTTTTTAAGCATTTTTTTCTTTTGGTACCAAATAGCACTAAAAAGTAATAAAATATCACAAAATTACTTATAAGTCGAAGAGAAAGTAATTGAAGCATTGCAAAAAATCCGCATAAAATCCGTTATAAATTCGCTACACACTAACCATTTCCATTTAAAAAGAAAACATAACAGCCACAAAAGTTTATGCTAATCACATACAGAAAGACATTACTTTCAAATTCATAACAATATAGATAAATTTAGATCACGAAGTTACAACGCGAGGGCATTCGTGTATTGTTATTTAAGAGGCGTTACTAAATTATTATACACATTGGATATGAACTGGCATCGTTTAAATTAATTTTTATTAGTATTACTAAGTGATAAACGAGTATTGGTTAGAACGAGGTCGTAGTGAATACAGGAAACAGTGAGATTGAATGGTGCAGTGCTTTTGACTTTTTGAATTATAATTTATAAAATATTTAGTTATATTTTCATTTTTATATATAAAAGAATTGCTGTGAATATATAGATGGCGTATTGCTTCACTTATATTTATAACTTATGGAGAGACCTCCTAAGTACTTATTTTTTAATTTTAAATGAAAATCACAGCCATAAATAAAATATAACAGGCAGTCATAGAAATTTTCGTTAATAGGAACTGTAATTTGCTTTTGAACTGAGAACCTGACGAAGTGTTGCACCTGGTTGCATGTTTTAGATATAAATCCATCCAGGGAGAAAGATTTTTTTACTGTACAACTCATTTTTGCAAGACTAAGTGCGACATTGAGTTCTGCCACTCAATCTGAAATTTCTTGGTCTCTGATAAAAAGCCTTAAGGCTTCAGCGCTCTAGCTTCTTAAGTTTCACTGTCTACTTTATCACATGAATATTTTTAAAACAGAGGAGAAAAAAAGTTAAAATAAATCATACTAACATTTAAGTTCCTTTATATTTTCAAAAGCTCGCACATCAATCTAGTGTTTCCATTTAATCGATTGGTACGCGATAGTGGTACGTTGCGTTCTGTCCTCACGGCATATCGCGCCGCGGAGCAAATCACGAGGTGCCACTAATTGATATTATCTATTCAACTTTAAAAATGGTATACAAGCTTTTGCGTATAAATTAGGAGAAAACTCTACTTTTTTGCTTTGTTATAAATGTTTTGACTTACAACGACGCTTGTTTTCTTTTTATTTTTGTGCTGTTTGTACTGCTTGAGTGTATGTGATGAGTATGAGTTCAAATGCTACTTCTGGGAATATTATTTTAAACGTTTTTTGATTTTATATTTTTCTAACAATCACAATTTTGAAAGAAAATTCACGATAATGTATAGTTTAGATTCCTAGGTACCAGTCAACTAGTTATTAACTACAAACTTAATATGCGGAACTGTATAAAGGTATGAGATTTACTTTTCTTACTTACTTAAGGTGTACTCTATAAAGCTTTTATAGTTTGTGCCGTGGGTCATATACTGGAGATAGAGCGTACTTAGTACATCATTATGACAGGTAAGCAAGTTTTCTGCATATTTAAAATGTATTTTTAGAGTTTCTTACTTCATAAAGAGAAAATAAAACCCTCATAGGACCTTTCTGTTATTTGTCTGTCTGTCCATCTTTTATTTGTTTCCTAATCACTTGAAAGTGCTAAGCTTAAATTAATATCAAATATCCCAATACGTTATTAGTTGAGACACAGAAAAATATAAATAAACTTCGAAATTAATACAATCAATAGATATTTATTTTTGCAACATATTGTATAAAAATTATCGTGTAATCTAAGCCTACAGAGTACATCAATGATAAAATTGGAACTTCTAGTACAAATAAGACACAAAATATGGTAATGGTATGGTAATTTATCATACACATCATCAATAAAATAATTATTACAACAAGCTTATGTTTGTAGGTTATTTTACACAAAGGCTAAATGTTATAAAATAAAATTTGTCACCAATTATAATTTTAAAAAATGGCACAAAATCACCAACGCATGAATTTAATTTACACTTGACAAAGGCAATCTAGGGATCTTGGAATTTTCTACTAATTTTCGAAACAACACATACTGTACACATACTGTTTAATACTCTTTGTTTATATATTAAAAAAAAATCCCTAAGTAGCATTCGAACTCACGATCATTGCATATACAAGCAGATGCCTTACTCCTGTACCGCGGCGGCCTCCATTATGTCCAGACTTGAGTTCTGCAATAATAATAAAAATAACTAAATGAGTCATACATTAAAAGAATATATCCTAGCAGCAAATTAACAGAGGCTATTATCACAGGATCTCGGGTACAGTAGCGGGATAAGATATCTAACGCGACATCACTAATATAAATTTAGTGTTGTACTCGACCCTAGGTTAACTACGTAGCCGGGTACCGCACTATTTCTCGCCGATTCGTCGATATCGATTCTCTTTAACGATTATTAAATTCTACTTATTTATAGTTTATTTATGTTTAATAGCGTTATTTCTTTAGATAATAATATTTTTATAGTGATAAGAAAATTAGTCTATCTATACAAGAAATTCATAAAAGTTGAGATATTAGATTTAGTTCTCGGAATGCGATTGAGTTAATTGACATAAATTAAAATATAAAGATATAAGCAAAAAAGCTACTTTACGACAAACTCTAAGTCAACCAGTTGTTTAAGTTAGCCAGCCGGCCTAAGTTAGCTAGCCAGTCTAAGTTAGCTAACCACTCTAAGTTTGCCAGGCCAGTCTAAGTTAGCTTTAAGTTACTGAATCCTTCCAACAGCTTTTTAATGTCTACTACTGGCCTTTCTCAAGAGTTGTCATGACAAGGCGAGACATGATAGGTTAAATATCCAAGATAATGCAGGCTTTGGATAACTCAACCTGGCCATATCCAGAGTTCCAGCAGGAAGTACTGCATGCCAGTGGATATAAACAAGATCATCTTTAAATATCGCGACCGACTATTGATTTGTTTGTACAGAAACGCTTAAAATGGATCGAAAATTTAATTATCAATAATAATAAAAAAAGAACGGTTATAGACATTTTTTTCTGATGTAATTACGTCGTAATTTGGTTCCAATATTTACTAAATTTATTTCCTTAGCTCGATAAAGCGGAGATAATATTTGGATTTCGATATAAATCTAAATTGTAAAATGTATATAATACTTAAGTAGAGACTGTAAAAAAGATCAATATACTAACAAAAAGTACGATAAGGCGAGACTTGAACCTGTGTTTTTTGGATACCATCAAGTCTATGTTTTTTTATTCCGAAATACCTTTATATCAATAATCAATAGTGTTTATTTTTGCAGGCCAATCTGATTTTGTTTTAGGCGGTCACAAATTCTCGAGTGCAAGAATTTAAAGCATTTGAAACGCGCTCGGTATTCGAGTTATATGTTTGTAATATCGTGTTACGTTTCCAAAGAACGAGATTGATGGAATTATACTATCGGTTTCTTGTTAAAGTGGTCTTACTAGTCTAAATAACGTTAAATTTAGTTTTCTTTTTTGTTTAAATAAGAGACTGGCATATATTTAGCTTATTTTATCACCTTATATTTATCTTTTCACATATTTTCTTATATTATATAACGTACTAAATGGTAAAAAGAATATAAATTAGAAATTTATTAAATACCGTTACATTATGGAAAAACGTTTGATACACTGAATTGTTAACAAGGTTGTAGAGAGATTCTAACCTAATTAGAAAAGTTGTAAGGCTATGTATGGCTTTATCTTACAATGTACTTACGAACTATACTCCTAAGTAATGTACACTCGTGCGTGAAAACCGACACAAGATTAAATATCGGGAACATTCATGATATACGAGGAAACCCATAAAGCTTTATAAACCCATAAAATTTCACTTAATCTAGTAATTGTCTATAATTTAACTTGTTTTAGAGTAAAATGTGATATTAGGAACTGTTATAGAATGTTTATTAATTCCAGGTTGTTTTAGTTCGATGTTCACTTGAAAGATTATGCTTAAATTATTTCGATTTTTTCTTCCTGTTAGAAATTGGCGGCGTTGAGTTCCGCCACTTAATTAGTAATTTGTTAAGAGTAGTTTAAAAGAAATCAAAAATAAATTAAAAACTATTGCAAGGTGTGAAAATTGGACCAATTAAAGTTATATAATAGAAGATGGTGTATTCAGTATAGCCTTAACGTAGGTATGGTATTCTTGATATAATATTTTGTTAGTAATATGTGTGTTTTCCATCAAAAATTTCCTTTGAAATGATACAATTTATTTCTAGACTGCGAATAATCGGATGCGGAGAGTTAAAAAAAGCTATCCACGTTTTTAGCCCATATACCAGGATATACAGCGATAGTCTTAACAATTATAGGATCTAAATATTTTTTTATGTATTTTCCGCCTAAGAAAAGAACGAAACGAGGACGAGTTCAGTGGTAATTTTGTCATAGCAGAGAAAACAAAATAATTAACAAACGGGATCAAACCCACAATCATCGTGCATATAGTAAAATACTAATACACGGCACTTCTATATATATCTTAAAACATATATCGCTATATCGGGTATATCAATAACATATTATAATTTCATACAAATATAATTAATCTTGACTTTTTTAATCGTAAATCGTTATATTTTTACGTCAACACCTGCTGTTCCGTGCACGGCACTTAGCGATGTGAGGTGCACACAATGCGATAGCGCAGAATTATAGCGCGTATAGCGACATGCTCTGGATAGCTTTATGCAATATGTAATGAAATAAGGATTATTAATACCATTATTAAAGCTTCCTTGTTCCTGTTGCCTGGAAGAGATTGCTTTAAGCGATAAAGTCGGTTGTTGTACTTTTTTTGTTATTTTTCAATTGTTATATTATTTTATTAAGTTGTAAAATAAAGAATATTTGTTATTATTAAAATTATTATTAAAGCTTCAAATTGCACGTAAGTATAGTATAAAATGTCAAACGTCTGTTTTATTCTGTTAAAAAGAAAATAATAACCTCCTATAGGGTTGTCTGTTAGTTACTTGTAAAAAAAGAGCTTTTTGGTTCATGCTTGGTGCTTTTTGTCTATAGCCATTGTCATGTCTATATATAGATTTTTTGAATATACAATACGTTTTGTATAGAAATGAAAGTTCTTATTAGTCGTATGCAAAAAATACATGGCTTAGTTGTGGTTTGCTTTCAAATCACGAAAAGGTGAAATAAAATTCAAATCTCTCTGTACTTTAGTAATGATAATAAGTCACATTTAGTGTAGTATACCGTCCCAAGCCGATATCACCGACCACCCGGACCGCGACACGCGCTAAACAGTTCGATTTACGAACACATCGCAATGCTACCTAGATAACTCGTAACCTTGCTGGGGTCTAAACGACCCCATATATTTAACGTCGGTTGAAGTTGAACTTTGTGCTTTTTACTGTTTTTGTTTATATACATAAATATATATGAGTATAAAATGTTATATAAAGTAAAATATATTGATTTTTTCAAAATATATGCATTTTTATTTGTGACATTTTGCATTAACTTTATGTACTCGTACTACAACCCTAACCTGACTAAGAGAGGATTTTCTAAAATTAACCGGATTTTTATATTTTATATAAAATATAAAATATAGCTCGTGTATAATAAAACCTTTTTTATTGTAATATTTTCGACATATTAACGTTATATACCATAACAGTGAGTGTACTCAAAGAAGGTCTTTCTACAATTTTTTATATTACTCCAAAAGCAACACCAAATGTATATCTAGATTAAACTAGATTCCAATCTAAATATTGGGCAACCATAAATATTGTGAAGGTAGCGTCCTACTAAAATTTACGACCGAATAAATTGAGCAAGTTAAAAAATGAGTTCAAAAGGCGATCATATATTAGTTGTTCAGTCATCAATGTCTTAGACAATAAACCTCGATTTATTTATATTTGTATCATAAATAAAGTGGACACTTTAATACTTACCCATTTTGAACCATTACAGCATCATAAAGTTAAACTATTTCTTAGTTTAAGTGAAATTTACATCGTAAATAGAATTATTATCAATCGTTGTTGTTAAATCAATTTTATGTATTGAAAATGGGTTAACAATTGGAATTGAAAAGATAGGTATTATTGCGCTTTTTTTGGGCTTCAGGGTAGGTAGAGGTAGCGGTAAGACTTGTCTAATACCGGAACTCAACACTGCAATTTATATCGTAGTCAATTATTAACCCCTAGAGTATGGAGGTACATCTGCATCTTAGTATTTATCTTTATTACTACCAGGTATAATTAAAGGTTGTATTTATAACTAAAGGTTGCAAACAATTTATAAGTAAGTCAATTTTTGATATCAGGAAATAAGTTTTATATAAAAAAATTTAGTCTAAATTTATGTGCACTTATTTTTTTTAAGTATACATAGATAATATAAATATACTAAAAAAAAAAGAAATTGTATTATTCCTAAGCCAGATTAAGAAACAGCTAATCGGATAAGTGCATGTCATAAATTGCAATAACATATACACCTTTCTTTACGTTCTGATAAAAATAGGGTGACAAGTTACTATAATAATTAGAGGGATATTCTTTATAATTTGAAATTTTATTTTATTTCTTAATAATTAAAGAGAGTTGTACTTAATATCACGTTAGATTAGCGTTTAAAATTTTATAACTTTTAGCTTATATAGAGTTTAGTGACCATTGGTTACTTGTCATAAGTAGAGCTATTGGAAAATAAAAAATCTCACAACCTAATTTTTTTTTCAGATAACGGATAACTTCATTAAATTTAAAATACTATATGAATATGTTTTTTAAGTTATCGTAGCATAACTGAACAAAATTTGACTCTTTCAAGAGACTTTATGAGTGTTCACTTTTTAGAACATCTTTAGTTCACTTTTTGAGAAATAAAACTTAGTACAACGTTCTGAGTGAATTTCTTTGACTAGAGAAATGATAATAATTCATCTTGAATTTTAGAAGTGATCCTTGAACTAATGAAAATAAGCTGCCTATCGTATTTTTATGTTACATTTAATTTAATTAAAAGATAAACAAACAACAATTCACAACTAATTATTCCACTAATTAAAACTATCTTAATTACTTTTACAATATGGTCACTCTACACTCTTACACCGATCTATAAAGCGACGTACTTATACTTTGATTCATAGGTCTTATCAAAGCGTCGACTTGATATGACAATAACGGTGAGAAAAACCGTGTGTGGTCCCTCATTGTGGACCATTTCGTTGTAAATTGTATTAATAAACTAGATATATGCAGTCGTACGCGTGGGTGTAATGTTTTGTTTATTACGTATCTATAAAATAAGTTGATTTTATGATTTTTGAGTATGTGAAGGTAAATTTTAAATAAATTCTAATATTGTGAAGCTTATTGGTATGTTTGGTTCAATGCGGTAATCTCAGAAACTATTGGTACAGATTTTAACGTTGAGCTTTCGATAATCCATTTGTTGAGGATGACTAGAGTTTTTATTGCATCACGCCAAAATTAATAGGGGCAATGAAACAAAGAAACGCTTTTCATAAACTGAGAAAGATTAAGAGCTTTTGGGGCGATACGCAATTTTTTATTATTTTTATCGTGAATGAGTGAATATGCAATAAAATATAAAGTAAGCCAGTATTTTGTTTTTACAAAACTGACAAAATTTATAAATAGAGAACCTTAGAAGATTGATTTTCTTGAACGCAATATCGACGATACTGTAGGAAAGTCATGTAAATAGCAGCAGAAACGCCCAAGAAATATGTGTGTGTAGAGAAGGTTCATAGCGTTTTGTTCTCTTTGGCTACCCTGTTAGGATTCGACAGCAGCAGGGGTGGCAAAAAAGTTCACGCCTAAGACTATATACGTTTAAGAAAGTTACGTTAAAGTTATGCAGAGAATGAGTCTCTATTCTATTGCTACCTATCGTATCAGTAATAATATTATTGCTTTAGAAAGTTCCTAAGTTACAAGCGCCGTTGGGTTCTACTATTCGGCGAAAAGTAATAACTGGAAAACGGAATAAATTGACACTAGGTTCGCGTGATGGTAACGCTAAAAAGCCGATAACATGTGATTATTACTTAACGTTTATAATTTCACGTTGTATGACGACATACACCCACGTGGTGCACACAATGGATCCCCATATCTAAGACATATGGTATTGTTCGGCTAATTATGGATTAGATGACGAAATATGTAAAACAGCACTATATATATACATATAGGTTGTAAATAAATCGATCGTTTCATACTCATTTGGCATAAGTAATTAAAGCCTTGAAGTATATAATAATATACTGTACAAAGTTTAAAATATTACGTAATTGAGAGTAGGGGAACGAAATGTGCTAACACTTTTTTTTAACATATTTTTATGTCTTCACGCTTTATCCCGCTCATGGCAGGACAGACAGAATAAACTGCAGGAATTGTGCAAACCTAGTGTTAAGATGCTCTGTTAACTTGTAATACATTATGTATGAGGTACGTTTTAATAAGGAGTGCAAGGGAAAAATAGTAAAAATTAATATAATGTTCTTTATATGAGATCAAAACATCAATTTTAACAGAATTTTTTACTCTATTATACAAATGATACTTAACATTAAGCTAACATAGTAATGTGACTCTAAAGGTATGTTATGTATGAGACAATAAAGTTCAGATGCATAGTGACACAGTGGTATAGTGTTTAACTCTAACCACGACATTTACGGGTTTATTTCGATAAAAAATATTTATATTATTTTTGAACAGCGCGATTTTAAATTCCACCACTCTATATACAATATCAGAAATTTTAGCGTAATCCATAAAAAAATAAATTTGTTTTTATTATTGTCCTAAATATCTGTTATTAATACGCTATAAACAGAATAAACCAAAAGTCAATTCTGAAAGGAGCTTTTCAAAGTTGTCATCTATTTAAAGCTTTTTAGAAGCGGAAGTAAAAATACAAAGGTAATTGCCGACCATCGATCAACTTAATACATTTGTCAGCAACATGTCTCCTATAATGGATGGGAGCTACCGATTTTAAAGATATTTTTTTTAAGTTGCCTATTTATTAGAGATGGTAGTACCGTTTTTTATATAAATTTAAATATACTGTAGTGTGGTAGAAAATTATTTAAAATAAAACATGTAAAATTCGAATGATATGCCATGCAATCGTTAGTGGTTAGAGAGCTTGCGACAGTTTCCTTGGGGCTCAGTTTCAAATCTCGCTGCGTTTTTTTAAATGTTTTGAGATGTGGCAGTATTTAACGCTATTAGTTTAGCCTATATTATATATTTTTCAAGTTTGGCGGAGATTATCTAGTTATAGAGCACGTTTTCTTATTATATTTATTGATAATTTAAATACTATATATATGAATATCATTGCGAAAATTATAAGTAAAGTTTTAAGCTCATAAAATTAAATTAAATTACCTTAAAGCTTTATACCGCAGGGTATCGTAGCAGGGTACCTAAACGGAACCTCAGGAACCGTGGGAACCTAGTGTTAAGATACTCAATCCCCAAGTTTCACTTTGTTTAATTGCCAGAACGAAGAAAACGGAAATAAAACAATCCATTTTCGGCCGAATTTTAATCAAACCTACAAACCATTGCGTTTACAACTTCTGCGCTTCTGTGCCACGACGATCTTCGGTCCTTAAGCAAATAATTGTACTTTATCGTGGTTCTTGGACACTATGATATCCGTTCTGATATTCCTTGGCAGAGCTGTAGTCTAATTTAAATTTTTATCTATAACAAGAATTAAAACAAAATATCAATAAAACTTCAAAATTAAATATTTATAACGTACATAATATGTTATATTATTCATCATTTAAAAAGAACAATATACAAAATGACAATATTTTAACTTAAATATGAACTTGTGACCTTCGTCTTTGTTTCTAGTTTCCAAAGCGACTTAGTAACCCTTGTCAGTTGTGACAACGCGAAACATTTCAAATGAGAGCCTGCGCACATATTTAAAGGATCTCTGCTGCTTTTTAGGCATTTTTTAAAATACATATTTACACTAAAAAAAATTAGACGAAACTCGACCTCGTACTCCTTGAAAACTATTATTCTCTACTACGACTTTAGCGTTTTATATGAAAAAGGCATGTCTTTAATTTTTTTTTTCGTCACAACAAATAACTACTTTTCTTTCTTATATAAAAATTACAATAATTCTTCTTATTGTTTAGAAATTTAATTTTGTAATATAAAAAATAGTTATTCCTTCATTGTGGTCATGTAGTAATAATATTTTTATATTATAGTTGCAGTACAGAGAGTGTAAGTTCAATCTCAATTTGTAGCAATTAATTAGCTTAGATCGCTGTAGCTAGACAAATTACTTTTGAGTACCAAATTTCGAAAAAAAAATATATTATATCACTTGTTTTGTAAGAAAATATGGTAAACATAGTACCTTCTATTTTATAAGGCTATACACTAAACTGCTTCTATAAATTTGAAATAAAAAAAAATATGTAAAAATTATATTATGTAATATAATAACTTTTAATTTTTATTAACATCCAATATTATAACTAAAAATAGTGTATACATACACCTAAACGAAAAAATGGGCGCCAGAATCACCTCAAATGTTGCTCAAAAGCTATATTTGTGTGAAATTCTAAGACAAATTGACAAACGAGCGATATGAATATTCAGTGTTTGCTTCAATGTGTCTAACAATGTATGGCGAGGTGAGAGGCCAAGAAATGATGCTATACTAACACTCTTTCTGGATTTACTTACTTATTTCTTCAGAAAATAGCTAAGTTATATATATATATATATATATATATATATATATATATATATATATATATATATATATATATATATATATATATATATATATATATATATATATATATATATATATATATATATATATATATATATATATATATATATATATATATATATATATATATATATATATATATATATATATATATATATATATATATATTTCCGGTAACATTTTCTTATAAAAAGTTACTTCTTAATTGAAGCTTAAAGCTTAATTTTTATTTCCTCGTGTATATGTAAAATGCTTTTTTTTAGTTTCACGCTTTGTGTTGTCATAGAAAACGTAAACAACTCACATCTCCTAGAGGCCATCCGTCATCATCGTGATCAACGCCATATTCTTGACTACCGCTGCACGATGGTAACATAGTATTTATATTTTAAAATGCTTTATTCCAAAATGTTTAGCATTTTTTATTTTCACTGGGAAATGCTTTAAAACTAATCAAGAATTAACTCATGATAAATAAATTCAATTAAAATCAATAATTCTATCGATATAATATGTTACATTAGACAAGGTTGAACTTGGATCAAATCAAATTTAAAGTCAAATTTAAATATTATTTAATTAAATAGATTTTAATAAACATTTATTTTATTGGTTTTAACATAAAGAACTAAGAGAAACTCACAAGTCTTTTTAATACTATTTTTCAATATAATATTTACATATTTAAAATATCTATGAGTTGTTTGTTTTAACAGACTTTATAATATAAAGAATATTTTTTCTGTATTATAATTCTTATCATAGCACTTTAGTTATACTACTTACTTCTACATACATATATATATATATATATATATGTGACATATAGGCGTATATATATTTATTTAGGTTCTATTTACTCGATCGCTTTGTATAAGCGAGCATATTGCACCCAGGGCATTGTATGCAAATGAACGGGACGTGTTCATGAGGAGAAGAAAAGAAAAACTTTAAACTACCGAATCGCCTTTCGAAGGTATTTTATTTTATATTATCAGAAAGCATAACACGGACGATGTTTGTACCACATGCACATGCACATGCACATGCGTGGTTTGGTGTTGATTTATTTATGAATAATGTAATGCACTTTTGTGAATATATGTATAGATATACGTATACTATAACATAGATATGATTTTGTATATGTTCTTTGCTCACATAGACACATTTATAACATATATATGACAGTTTGTTCTTATAGAGTTGAATCACTCTTTTTATTAGTGTGCATCACTTAATATATTGTAAAGCTTCTTTATTTTAAACAATTCTTTTTTCCTCTTTGCCACATACTATAACAACACATATAGCCCAAGTTAGCCTTAAATAGTAATCGAAAGTTCGTTAGTTCAATTCCAGAATCGGGGTAACAATTTATTTTTCATCATCTGCTTAGTAACAATACAATGTGGCGTAGAATTTCTCCACTCATCAACCAATATCTTGTATTCAGACGGAAAACGGAGATCATAGTATCTTGAAGCTGTGAGTGACTTAATAGTCTGCCTACTTTCAAGTTCGATCTGAAACTAGTAATCTAGACCGAATAAACTGGATAACTTTACTCGGTCTAGATTACTAGTTACTTGATCTAACTTAACTTAGAAATAACACTCAAATATTTCTATTATGTAATTTTTATATTTATATGAACCTTTCATATTGTAATTTATTTAAAATTCACTTAACTAATGCAGGATCAAAGCACTTTCTCTAATCTTGTCACAATATTTTTTTATTGAAACGATAAGTGATTTCATATCGATGCGCCCACGGCGTACAATATTGCGCCAACCCACATTTTGATGACACTTTTATGATAATTTGATTTTTTTTTGTAACGTATACGAGCGGTTTTCAAGCGTTTTTAAAACGCAATTTCTCTTAAATTATAAGCTGGCTGGTAAATAAATAAATAAATTTAGATGCTAATACACAAATTTGGTACACATTCACTATATTGTAAAATATGAGTAGGATTTAATTCTGTAATTGCTATATCGAAGTAAACAAAATGCTGCTGCCTGTTTACTGCCAGAGTAACATGATTTAATTTCAAATTAATTAAATAAATGTAAATCAAATAACTTTCTATTCAAATTAAAATGTTTTCGAGCTTCAAATTGTTTACCATTTATAATAAGGAAAGCAGAGGGGATATGGTGCTTTGACACTCTGTTGCATTTTCTCTGCCTATTTTTCAAGATATTACGCGTTGAACCGTGGAACTCAACGCCGCGATCCCTAGAAGCCGTGAACAAAATAAAAATGTCTCCCAGAAAGGAATTGAACCTACTCCTTGAACCATCGCGTACTTAAAAACGTCAGTCTATTCATGTAGTAATAACAACCACAGTGTTGGCGCCGGCGCTCCTCGACTATCGATAACGTATAAATATTCGAAAAATCAAATGAAATCGTCATATTGCTTATGAAAATTATTCTCATTCTTTAATTTATAATCAACTTAGCTTATAAATTATTACTGGACTTGGAAGTTTCGAGGTGCAAAAGCTAGGTATGAACAAAGAACGGAGTTGAGTTATGCAAATAAAAATTCTATATTAAAAATAAAAGTGATTGTCAAATTAGACAACAGGGTGATTTTTTTTTATAATTTCACGCTTTTATCCCGCATATTGCAGGGTATGCAGAGGGAACTGCAGGGACTGTGGAACCTACTGTTAAGACACTCCGTTGCTTTAGTCCCTGCTTTATCCGTCCTCACTTTCCGCCTTTTTTAAAGGCATTGCGTGTCTAGTGGCGGAACTCAACGCCGCGCTTTGCCTAGTGTTCTAGAGCGAAGAAAATGGAAATAAAAAAATCCATCTTCCCGGAGTGGGAATCGAACCTCAAACCGTCAACTGTGTTTACAGACAGAAGCTTACGCCTCTGCGCCACGAGGCTCCTGCATGAGGCTCCTGCTGTATGGGTATATCAGAGACTAAATTCCATTTTCCTCTCAATTATCAGGACATTATACTGAGTGGCGGAACTTAACGCCGTGCCTTATCATGTTACCAGAGCGACAAAAACAACTATTCATTCACTCAATTAACGTAAAACGTAACGTTAACGTAAAGGTATTCTAAAGCACAAGGTGATTAATTTAAGATTTTTATACAGGAACACATTATATATATGTATGTGTATTTAAACAATATTTATAATTTAAATATTAATTCTAACATATTACATTCAACATAATATATGTTCTAAAAGCATGTAAATATATATCTATGGTAATTTCTGCTAGAACTGAAAAAAAATAAGGCGCCAACAGTTCTCGAGTTTGCATCAGCAGAACGTAAAGACGTAAAAGCTCGAACGCGATGTTTAGTTTTAGTGCATTCCTTCGCAAAGTGGACGGAAAGTTATTGGAGCATTGGGATTCGTTTTCAATATAATTAGATACGTATATTATATAGTGACGAATCACTCTTTCCTCTATTTCTTTACGAATCGATAGAAGAGAAATTTCAACATTTTTTTTTTAATCTAAGCTCTCAAATATTTCAGCTATAATAAATAAGTTTCAAAATAATATGAAACACCAGTTTTCATTCTTCATCGAAATAGTGTGGAAGCGAATAGGGAAGAAGTGTTTTGACACTACGTTTCTTACTTTACTTGCATAACATTATGTAGTGAAATATGCTGCCACAAGAATGTATGTCCCTTTGATCACCAAAGCAAAAAATGAAAATAATTCAAATTCCCCAAGTGGAATATCGAACCCGCAATCCTCACGTTTACAGTCAGACTATGATGCTGAGCCTGATATGGTTAGTAAAAATACTATTAAAAGTTTTACTTTATAGCACATATCTTTAAATACAGACAATTTAGTTGAACTCGTACATCTATTATATATATTAAAACAGTTCAATATTAAATGCTCGTTCGTGTCCGTCCGTGCGTTTGAGTTTATGACCGAAACAATATTACAGCTATGTTAAACAACGTTTTACTGCGCCAGTGGTATGCGTGTGCGCATCTCAAAGATCAATAGATTAGAATTTATTATAGATTAAAAATTATTGACAAAATTTATTTTATCTTTGATCGTGTATTATGAAGCGTTTTATAAGAGAACATGGTGATCGATTACAATGCTCTTTTGTCTTTTTAGCACCTAAATAGGTGGATAAAACGAAATTATGTGAAATTAAATAATTCCTACAGGTTCCCCCTCTATGAGCTGAGCCATAACTACTCACATTTATGAATTAATAAAGACAGTCGTTGCGCAGCGGCATAAAGCGAAAGTCGTAAGTACGATTTCTATTAGTCTAGCGCGGTGTTGAGTTCCGCAATCTAACGTGCAATTTCGTGTAAGAAAAGTTAAGGAACACGGTTTAACGCTAGATCCTCCACAAAAATAAGTTACATACAAATATACGGTACATATTAAACATTATTTTACTTGTCTTTGTATTTGTTTCAATATATAAAAAATTATTTAGTCACTTCTTCGTATTTATCTTTAACGTAGGACCGGACCTAGCATACGATATTTCAAAGTATGCACTACAAAGTCGCAAAAACCCGGTATTGTCAAGAAAGGGGCCATTGTGAGATTTACGTTTGAAGTTCGACGGCCGCTTGCGTACCTCGCATACGTCCTATGGTGTTTGAAATAAAGTAAATCGTACGTCTTTGTATAAAAAGACGATTTTTTATAAAAAAATTGTTTTTTGTATATACATTTTTCTTATAGCAGCAGCATTTTACAGAAAATTTAGTAAGCATAATAGAAGAACTTAAAACTAGGCAAAGCGCGACGTTGAGTTCCGCCACTCGACACGCAATGCCTCGAAAAAGATGTAAAAGCGGGGGACGGAGAAAGCAGGGACTAAGCAACGGAGTGTCTTAACACTAGGTTCCCACGGTCCCTGCAGTTCCCTCTGCCTACCCTGCCATGTGCGGGATAAAGCGTGAAGCTAAAAAAAGAAAAAAAAACTTAAAACTATTTTGTATCTTTTTTATGATAGAGTAGCAAACTCAAATAAATTTTACTTGAGTTTCAATTAAACCTGTAGCCTTTCCACCTTTATACTTTAATTAAACCTATTTTAAATAACGTATAAACTGCACAAGAAAGGTAGGAATTTCAGAATAAGTTATTTTGTATTAAAATCATATGTTTAATCATAACTTATGTAAGCAAGGTTGATTCTAATCATTTTCGTCTAGAAAATTTTTCAAAATTATACACTTTTTTCTTACTATAAGAACTATGTAAGTTTTGATCAAATTATGTCGCATTTGATAAAAACTTACATGGCTTACTTAGTTCAGTGACTATGTATGACTTTGAAATATGATACTATATTTAATATAATATATACTAGGATAGCATATGACATTATAAATGACTTCCAAGGCCTCTTACTACCCAAAGCTTCTTGTAGTACTGCATACAAAATACAAATAGTCCAAAATTCTCGTGCATGATGAACTTGGCTATACAAATAAACGTTTTGACCGGTCAAGATTCATTTTAATCGATTTTTTTACACTCAATGGTGATACCGCGTTACGGCTTTTACCAGCGTCAAACTATAAAGTATGTAAATATTTAATTTGACAGTGTCGGCTCTCTCTTACGGTGTTTTAAACGTGTGGGAACATGTTTATAAAAGCGTGGCGATTTGGTACATTTTTTTTGTGTTAAATCTTTTCTTGTATTTGTATGTATGTCTATATGTATTTCGAGGGTACAGTGCTGAGGTTTTTGGTATGTAGCGGTAGAACACTTTGACTGTAACCGCAATGGTTGTAGGTTCATTTCTTACTCTGGGGAATGAATTCTAAGAACAAAAAGCTCATCATGAAGCTTTGCTAATAAATACGTAATATTTCTAAATTTAAACGATTTTTGAGGAACGGAGTGTCTGAACACTCGGTTCAAGCTATAAAATAGAATAAGGAAATTAAACAATGTTTTTTTTTTTTAAATTACATACTGAAAGGAAGTTAACATTTAATGAAGTGTAACACTCTCACAAAGTGTAAGACCGGTATTAGCCATTGTTAGTAGCAAACTTGTTGTGGCAAGTAAATACGAAATCTGTCGAGTACAGTAGTCCATAGCTTGTAAACATTATGTAGCAAGTTTAGGTACATACAATTTATCTATCCATCGACACTTCTGTATTGCAGTTGGTATTGGGTTCAAATTTTTGTTATTTCAAAATACTTTTTATTATAAATATTCTTTAGGTCTACTTTCATATACTTATAGCTCTTTGAGTTCTCTATTTTAAATAAATTTCTTAAGTTGTGCAAATTAAAGTCAAAAGAAAATATAATTTAATTTTAGCCATTAGCCTTGTAATTACTTTTCGTTGGCTAAATATTAACTTGGCTATATACTAGCTAACCTAAAGTTACCACACTCATTTGTTGTTATATATTATTTTGCGTGGCAGACAGGATAAAGCAATGATTTTCTTGCATACATTACTGATTTTAAAATCTTATATTATAATGAGAAAAAATTCTTTATACAAATAATAGAGCTCAAGTCAAGGTTTAAGGAAAATAACTTTTCAAGTAAAAATCATTAAATTCATTAATTTTAAGCTCTCCTCGTGCTTCATATTGTCTTCCAAGATATTATTGGCTAAGTAGCGAAACTCAACGCCGCTCTTTATCTTCATATTGACAAAATGAAATAAACTTCACTTAAATAGCTACAAACTGACTCACTTCATGACCAATACATTAAAATGAAGTTGTGGGTGATAGCCTTCTTCTTAATAGATAACGCCTTCATACGTTAATAATAACATCGCAGTTTAATTTCGCTTTGTAATAAATCAATGTGTGTTAGTGTAATATTTTGTATGGTTATCATGAATTATTGTAATAATATTTAAGACTTTAATGGCTTAATATAAAAGATTTGTACATTGAAGTTAAAATGTTCTTAAAATTAACAGATTGTCTAGAATAAAGCAAAACTTGACTATTAATAATAGTTGTATAAAGTTATTATTTAATATAATATACGTATGAAGACGCTGCGCCTCTACGCCATGACGGTCACGGCACGCCACATTAACGCGATGGTTTGTAGGTTCGACTCCCACTTGGGGAAGAAATATATTTTCTTTTCCATTTACTGATAACTAGGCATAGCGCGGCTTTGAGTTCGTCCCTCAACTCACATGTAATGGCCTCGGGAAGGTGGAAAGCAGGGAACGGAGTATCTTAACACTAGGTTCCCAAGATTCCTGCGGTTCCCTCGGGCTTCACTGCTATAATCGGGATAAAACGTGAAGCCATATAAAAATATTAGAATAAAACTCTTTCACTATATATAAGGCGAGAAAAGTTGCCGTCATTTATATATATATATATATATATATATATATATATATATATAATATATATATATATATATATATATATATATATATATATATATATATATATATATATATATATATATATATATATATATATATATATATATATATGTATATATATATATATATATATATATATATATATATATATATATATATATATATATATATATATATATATATATATATATATATATATATATATATATATATATATAAATCATACAACACGATATTGTATCCGTTCCAACAACTTGTTCCACCAAATTAAAATCCAAGCGTTCCCATTGCTGGGGGGCGGGGCACGTTTTGATAGGGTTAAACAAATATAGCCGGCCGAATATAATGTAATAAATATAATTCACAATGTTTATACGTATCTCATGTTACGATCTCTGGCCGCGCTTTCATAGAGTAATGCTTGTGAGAGGTTACGCTTTAAGCTACGGATTTTTAGAGCTTTTTGATCAATTAAGTAAATTTTATGCATGAGGCTGTACGTGTTAAAGACAGACAAAATATATTTATATATTTTTTTATTATTTTTATTATATTATTTGCCATATTTACTGTATTATGTATTTAACAGCCTTCTTCATCTTGATTGGATAGAGTAAAATAAAATAGCTTTAGTTTTTTAAATATTATTTTTGTTTGTAATGCATTACTAGATATTTCAGGCTTTAAATATTGTATCATATTAACAATACGTTGCTATGATTATTGCTAAGATGTGTCCTAGAAGGCTTAAGTATACATGATAACTCTATAAATCATGTCGAATATTCTGGAACTTTAAATCGTCTTACTAGGCCGTCGCTGTGAAGAAACAGCATCTGTAATTCATTTCCTTCCTCAAGGCCTTAGATAAATCACGGCGTTAAGTTCCATTACTGCACAATGTACGAAAAATTAGGTAGAAAGTGAGCAAAGGAGTATCTTAACACTATGCGATATGCAGGAAAGAGCGTGTTTCATTTTGTTTTGTCTTCATGCTTTATCCCGTACTTATTGAGTAGTGGAACTCAACTACAGCGTATTGAGTGGTGGAACTCAACTAGTTTCCAGAGCGAAGAATATAAAAATTAGAAAAATCCATCTTCCTCGAGTGAAAATCGGACTGCCAACCGTCGCGTTTACAATTAGACGCTACGCTTGATAACGCTATTTTATATATATCTATATTTCGACAACCCCGATATGTTAACAGTTTTATAAACACAGATAATTAAAAAATAAAAATTAATACTTATTTATAGCTCTAACCAGTAACCATCTGTAGCAATTATAAAAGAAATAAAATCGTTAGCGTTACATATGGCCGGGGCAGTTCCAGTCAGGTTGTTCAAATATATCTTATCTGTGTTTAAGAAATTAATAATTAAATGTGCTAATTTATGGCTGGGCTTTGTCGAGCAATGCCTCCATCGATGCTTGTAAGCTCGGAGCTTCGAGCTTTCGTTTCACATTAAAGTAGAATTATAGAAAGATGTTACTTTTAATATGTAAGTGTCTCTATTAACTGAAAATGTTTAATGTTCAATTTTAGATTTATTTCGTTGTCATGTAGATTATTGTGTTTTGTTTTATTTTAAAATAAAAATAATAGCAAAATTTCTAGTTAAATCTGCCTCTCAATATTCAGTGTCCTTAAATTTAGAAAAAAATAGTTAACCTTATAAGGATCGTATACGAGAAAAAGCGTCAAACACACCATTAACACTTACTATAAGGCGTTTTTCAGAAAAATAAATCACGTATCAAAATCAAAATTAAAACAATCTTTATTCAATCAATGCAACAAAATAATTTTGAATTATCAATTTATATACTGATAACAATAGTGCCATTCCGAGAACCAGAGAGAGAGAGAGAGAAAAGAAGTAATGATAATTACAACATTTGCTTTTTTAAATACTGTACAAAATATATATGTATATACTTAAGCTTTTATTCTTGGCATTACAAGAAATAATATATTAGAATGAAATATGAGTGTTAAATATACATATCTGTGACAGGCGAGTAAAAATAACATCGACACGTCGTAGACACCTGCAGCAAGACGACGTACGTAATATGTTAAGTATATTAATAAATTTAAAGTTAATATTATAATAATACAGTTGTATTTGAAATAATTTGCAATATATGAGTCTTTTTCTAAAATATATTGTTATTACTTTTAATGCACGGTTAAGTCTTGCGTATCATCGTTTAAATAAGCCTTTTTTATTAGTATTAATAAAATTTTGAGGCAATTTGGCCCCTACCTTGCGCAGAAACGGAATCTTGCTTTTCTTTTGATTTAAACAGCCTTTTCTGGACAGAACTTCACAGTGAATAGGCTAAAAGAGGACATAGTAGTAAACCCAACGTCTTGTGAGTTCAATTCTCACTCGAAGAACATGAATAAGGATATAAGGAGAGCGCGGTGTTGAGTTCCGCCACTCAAAACGCAATGCTTTCAAAGCTATGCAGAGAACAAAATATCTCAACACTACGTCCCAAAGCTCCTACGGTTCTCTACGACATTCTTACGACCCCTAAGCTTATCCTGCCACGTGTTAGATAAAGCGTGAATCTAATAAAAAAAATTAACATTTTTTTAACTAAAATATATAAGTTTTATCTAAATCAAGGCGGATGGCGTGTTATAAAGAATAGGAAATACGAAACCCGACAACGGATACGCGATATCGCTCATCTCCAACTTTAACTTTGATATCATTTATCTCAACGCCTCGCTAATAAGTCACTGTGCAGGACTAAACAAATCAAATAAATAAAACGTATTTAAGCTGTTTTTGTAGTATAAAATTGCTTTAAATTAATTTTAAATGTATGTAGTTCTGTATGTGATGAAAGCGACTTTTGTATTAAATTTTGCCAACTTCGATAAACTAGTCAACTTTAATAAAGATTTTTTTTTAACTTCACGCTTTATCCCGCACATGGCAGAGTAGGTAGAGGGAACTGCAGGGATCGTGTGAACCTAGTGTTAAGACACTCCGTTGCTTAGCCCCTGCTTTCTCCGTCCATTCCGTTCATTTTGATAAATAATTTTAAAATTGAACGTAAAGATCCAAAAAATATTATAATTTTTAGTACTGCAATAAGCGTAATAAATTGAAAAATATTATTAATATTAAAAATAATACATTTATTTACATAATTTTGATACATTTAAGTTTAAAACGCAGATGTTGGATCCGCAACAGTACTGTCGCCAAAATTGAGTGTCTGACCATAATTAACAATTATAGTTACGACTTATAATCAATCGTTGCAACATTTTGATTTCATACTACGAATATTTCATTTTACAATAAGCCATGCGTAGGTACGAAGTGATGCGTTAAATTAATTTGTTTAATTGCTTTTGAAAATCTGTTTTGACTATAAATGTATTGGAAGGAAGGTCGATATACGCCTGACCCAATTATTCTTTAATAGAAAAAGGTTAATATATTTTTATAATTACTTAGTGTATATTAAGTCTTAGTAATCGTGGCACATAAGGATAGCATCTGAATGCAAGCAAAATTATTGTATGTGCCTACCTTTAAGTAGAATGAATGAAAAAGTTGTATTTCTTTTTATATCATTTCATTTATTTAAATTTTTTTTTTTAGCTTCACGCTTTATCCCGCATAAGGCAGGACAGGCAGAGGGAACTGCAGGGACCGTGGGAACCTAGTGTTAAGACACTCCGTTGCTTAGCCCCTGCTTTCTCCGTCCCCACTTTCCGCCGTTTTCGAGGCATTGCGTGTTGAGTGGCGGAACTCAACGCCGCGCTTTATTTATTTTAATATAAAATATAATTATTTTAAATATAAATAAAAGGTAGATTTAGTCGGAAAAAATCAAGAAAATCAATCAAATAAATTAGTATTTAAAACTATTTTGCGTTATTCCATATTAATGAAAACTAAAAGCATTAAAAATATATAAAAAAATAAGACACTAATTCGCTTGCCTCTACACAATTACCTACTTGCCTACCTATAATTTTTACCTACCTGCCTATAAATCATTTACCTACCTACCTACCTACAAATTATTCCACGTGTTAAAACACACCTCTACCTGTACCATCTAACCCGTTACCTACACAATATATAATGAGTAACTCGAGTCAAATCAATAATTCAACTTTAACCTACGTATGGTGCGCCATAAATCGATTTAAAACGTATGAGTAATACATTTACATATTTGGGTGAAGGGCATACATTGTATGTAACTGCATTGTCACTTTTTATAAGCCTTATTTTGATTTATATGTAAAAGTTAATTTTTATTATAGTTTTTAATTATATATTCGAGATAGATTAAGAGGATGGAGGATATTGTGGCCTAGAAAGATGCCTGTAAACGCGAATGTTGCAGGTTCGATTGCTGTAGAAATTAGATGTCACCACTAATTTGCAGCGTTTAACTCCGCCTGTTAGCTTGAATATATCAAGCGAGGGTAAACAATTCGTGCTAAGCTACAATTATTATATAACACACAATATCAATAAAATAGAGTAAAATTATGATGAAAATATGATGTACTTAAATTTTGTTTCTATTTTAATGAATATAATATTTAGCAACAATATTGAACCTACGACACAACGCCTACAAATATAAAGACACTAAATGCACTATAGGCACTAAATGAATTCATGAATGCCAATAGCACCTGGCAGATATGCCAGAATTCCTGGATAGGCCGCTATGTGACTCGACTTTATATTGGCGCCTCGTTTTAATGTTTTATGTTTCTATTTAGATATTATATTAAGTTGTTATTTTCTTTTCTTAATATTCAATAAGACTTTATATTTCGTCTAATAAACTTTACCTTCAAGTATGGACTGCTTCCTAACGCAATTTTAAATATTGCAAACTCTCGACATTTTTACAAAGCATGTGTAATTCATAATTTACCATCTTGGTCAACTTTGCTTGGTCAGCTTTGGGTTCAACACTGACAAGGTGAAAAATTGAGAAGCGTAGTGTCTTAGCAGTAGGTCATGTCTACTTTGCAAAAAAAAAAACATATAGGTATATATGTATGTACACGTAGGTATATATGTGCATATATATATTTAGATTATGTGATAAGCGCGTGCGCATGATTGACAGCACAATGTTAGAAATGCAAATCTAAGGACGTATGGGTAAAATATACCCTTGAGTATTTTTAAAGGTCCTGTATGATCGTCATTTAAACGTCACTAACCTTTTTAATAATGCAAGTGTATATTATATCAGTAAATATGTTTAAAAATGCGCAAAAAGTGTTGCCTAATAAGTTAATACAATTTTAAGGTTATTATGATGCATAGTGAAATAGCATTTTAATGTAAGGCTTGTTTATAATCATTGATTTTCACTTGAATTGTTTAATTTAATATCCTTATTCTGCAATAGAGATCCGTCACCCACCACGCAATATTTGCATTCCTACCAAAGCTCACTAAACAACTAAAAAAACTATTTTTTACAATATAAGAACCTGCGATCTCCATCCCATCACAGTACTGTTGACACACACACCCAGGTCTGTTCCATCTAAATTTAGACCATGCTATTTACACGAGTATTAGCTCCAAACAGTAGTATGTTTATCCACCTCTTTAACTCATAAAGTTTCTCAAATTACAAAATAAATATACGCAAGTTCCATATTTCAAGTAAATATGAATATCGTGATATTAAATTACCTTTCCATATTATTTTCGAGTGTGTTTGAAATTAATTGGTCATACATACTCGTTGAATGGGAGTGAATATTATGTTACGTGTGTTTTTTGTACTATTGGTCTTGTTTTTAGTTTTTTCGCTTTGAGAGGAAATATTCTAGTGTGACGAGGTTTCTTTAAATGAAATAATTAATTTTTTAAGTTTTTCTAGAGCGTAGAAAAAAAATATTAAAATATAATATTTTCACTATTATATATTAATAATTTATTATTAAAATATAACAGTGAAAATATTATAGAATTAAGTCTATTGCCTGTACATTTAAAGTAGTATAATCATTTATTATTTAAACTAGATGGAAATTTAGTAATACATAATTTAAAAGACTATAGTGGCGCAGGAGCGCAAGGACCGCCTCTAAACGAGATGGTTGTGAGTTCCATTCCCACTAGCAGAGGATGGATTATTTCATTTCCATTTTCTTCGCTCTGGCTAATAGACAAGCGTGGCGTTGACTTCCGCCACTTAAAAAGTAACTGTAAACGTCTTGAAATGTGGAAAGCGGAGAACAGACGTGCCTTAACACTAGGTTCAAACAGTTACTGTGGCTTCCCGCAGTTTTGCAGGAAATGGCGTGAATACGGTATAGAGCATGATATATTTTGAAAATAGCCACATTATTTAGCCTACAAATTCATAATAACAAATTCATAATCTTATAAATTAAATATTAAAATCTACCAAAACTAAAAGTAAATTTATTTGCATTACCATACAAAATTTGATTTGATCTATCAAAATCCTTTCTGGATTACTCAGTTGATTAATTAACTTTAGTTTCTAATCTCATTTAGATGTGGGCGTCTTACGAAACTGGATGACTCAGTATGAGAACTAAATACGATGATTTTTTAACGCCCATACAATATTAACAAGTGCGATATCTTTAATCGTTTGTCTAAACATTTGTGGATTATAAATGGATCGCTTTAAGTAACAAAATACATAAGCTTTTAAGCTTTTTATGGAGCTTTTGGTATTGGTTTAATCTATATGTTTCCTCTGATTTTTTAATGTTCTTTGTACGGTTCACAGTTTTGCCTTGTATTGAAGCTAGATTTTACGTTTTATAGTTCACAAAAATGAAATTTGTAGAACCTGCCTTCCCACTTCGTAGTGACTTTATTTAAAATTCCCTTATTTATTTTAGCTACCATTTATTATATCCAAGGTTTGATATATGCATAATTTAATTTAATTTTTTTACGCTTTAATAAACTTGGCTCTGTTTTGCCATCATTTAGTCATAGTAACTAGAGCGCATACGTAAAATTTAATTCCTTTTTAAATATATATTTAAAATACAAAACAATTATCTGCCTGACCTTACAATTATAAGGAGGTTAAAACAAAGCCATTGTTACTTAGTTTCTAGGATGTTTAACTTATATACCTTTTTGTAAATCAACGTGAGAGTGCGTAACTTTTACGTGGGCTACGATTTTGGTGTTGCATTACTAAGACTAGGGACATTTTATCTATTTTTATTGAAATAATTAGTTAATCAATTGATTTATCATTAAATTTTATGATTTTCAGATACTTGACGATAATGACATACAAAACTATTGTATATATTTTTTAGACAATATTGTTCAAAAAAAATATATAATTGAAATAAAATTAAATGCCCATGTCGGCAACTATAGTCTATTTACTTTAACAAGATTTGTAAATATCGTTATAGGGTTTCACTCCAGTCACTCAGTCAGTCAGTCAGTCTCCTTCAGTTTGTGTTTCATACCAGCTTGTGTTTCATAACATTCGACATTCTTTGTTGAAATTAATATCACAACTGTATAAAAATAACTCGTAATTTTTTTTATATAATAAAATATGCAATGCACGCCTCGAAAAAGGCGAAAAGCGAGGACAGAGGAAGCAGGGACTATATGCAATGGAGTGACTTAACACTAGGTTCATATGGTTTCTACAGTTCCCTCTACCTACCCCGCAATAAGCGAGGAAAGCGTGAAGTTAAAAAAATAACAAAAAGGTAAGAAATTAAAAAGCAAGACAAGAAATATCATGACATAGAGAAATATCATGTCATGAATAGTTGAAAAGTTTTACCTGGTTTTACAGAAGAAAAATATTAAAACAAAATAGATCAAGCTACTTAAACAGCGTCTTAGGTTCTAGCACTTAGTGGTTCTTTCTACGGATATCGGGGGAGGTTCTATGCATTATCACTAATTCAAGGCCGACCATTCAATTTGTGAACGTTAATCAGCATTCATTCATTTAAAGGTTAAGTTCACATGCGTTCATTGGGTGTTTTGTTTGATTTTAAATTATATGATTTTAAAATATAAGTTTTTATAATGTTATAGTTAATGTTTGTATTAGGATTTAAGAAAATTATTTAGAATTTGATTTGATTTGATTTAGACCGTCGTGGCGCAGAGGCGCAACGTCTGCCGGTAACGGTTGAGTGGTGAAACTGTGGAACCCGTCGATTCTACGGTATTTCTAGGTATCACCATTGACTCTAAATTACAGTGGGGACCTCATATTGATGGATTGGCGAATAGGCTCAGCTCAGCAGCGTTTGCTGTCAAAAAAATTAGATTGTTAACTGATGTGGATACGGCTCGCCTTGTTTACTTTAGTTACTTTCATAGCATTATGTCATATGGCATATTGCTTTGGGGTAATGCAGCCTCTATTAATTCCATCTTTGTTCTGCAGAAGCGGGCTATTCGCGCAATCTATAACCTAAATCCAAAAGATTCCTTAAGACAAAAATTTAAGGAAATAAATATAATGACCGTTGCATCACAGTATATCTTTGATAATTTAATAAAAAAAAATATTAACGATTTTACTAAAATTGGTGATGTACACAATATTAATACAAGAAACAGGCATAAACTTACCGCGCCTGTAACTAGACTAAATCGCATCCGCAATTCTTTTATGGGACAGTCTGTATGCTTTTACAATAGGATCCCAGAAAACGTCCGAGATTGTTCTATATCACAATTTAAAAAAGTTGTGAAACGACGTTTGTGTGTTAAAGGTTATTACCATATTAATGATTTTGTAAATGATAACACACCTTGGGAATGAAATGCTCGCTCCAGTCTAGTTCAAGAGTATCGTTGTCAATAATAGGAATTGTGAAATTGTAAACATCTGGAAAATTAAAAAAAAAAAAAAATAAAGCAGATCGCCGGTTCTTCTCAGGTCTGAGGCATTAACTTTAGCGAACCGGTAGTAAATTAAATTAATTATTTGACGTTCAAAAAATGAAGCTTGTACTTCTTATTTTGAATAAAATTGTTTTGACTTTGACTTTGACTTTAACGCGGCTAACGCGACGGTTTCTGGGTTCGATCCCCAATCGAGGAAGATGGATTTTTCTATTTCCATTTTCTTCGCTCTGGCAACTAAGGCAAAGCGCGGGGTTGAGTTCCGCCACTCAACACGCAATGCCTCGAAAACGGCGGAAAGCGGGGACGCAGTAAGCAGGGACTAAGTAACGGAGTGTCTTAACACTAGGTTCCCACGGTCCCTGAGTTCCCTCTGCCTACCCTGCCATGTGCGGGATAAAACGTGAAGCTAAAAAAAAAAATAGGAATTTTAAAAAGTAATCGTTAAATTATTTTAAAAAATGGAAAATGTTTTAAAAATACCCACCATCCTTTACTTCCTGAATATTTCGTATATTAATTCATAAAATAATATTAGAATTTTAAATTGAAACATAAGGGAATAAAAAATGATTGAACAAGTGAGCATTTATCTTATTTTTTTTATTTACAGTCCCTAGCAGCACGGTGAATCAACAAAGTAATTCTGGTCGCAGGTTCTAGACTCACTGATGACTGATAAGAAGAAAAAGAATATATTGAAGTCTTGAAGTATCTGAACAACATATACTTTGTTACTCTCATGTTACATAAAATTTAATACTTGTATATTGTGTATAAAATATATTGAAAAAATAAAAGTATTTAAATGTAACATAACCATTAACGCAGAGACTTATACGAAATATCTCAAAATGTTCTGTTTTTATTTTTTGAATCGGGGACAGCGGGAAACGGAGTGGCTTACCACAAAATTCCTTTGTCTATCCATGTATGGGATACAGGGTAAAGAACGTAATATTCTCTCATTTGAATTTAATAACCGTTTCTTTTCATTTTCATTAATGATTATTCCAAATGGCCCACTAAGCTGTTAACATTCAATAATATTTGTTCATCCATTATCGTACAATCTGTAAAGAAGTATGCGATATGGTGCTTAAGTGAAATTTGGGTTAATCGATTTCGTCTCTGGTAATTATAATGTAGGTTTAAAGCTTGAACGAATCCTACGACGTTATATCCATATAAGAAAATAGTTAATTTTAAGTGCTAATTGTAGTTTGATTTCACAGAAGAGAGTGTGTGAAGATTTATGTTTTTAAGTAAATTTTAAAAAATGCAGGCGGAATGCAGCCACGAAGAAAGCAGGGTCTAAACAACGGAGTGTCTTTAAACTAGGTTGCTTTGGTTCCTGTAGTTCCCTCTGCCTACCCTGCGATGTGCGGGATAAATCATGATGACATAAAAAAAGGAAAATTTTAAATACTGTAATAATACTTATAAATTAACATTATTTATTAAGTCAGTGCAAAAATAATATCTTTAAATAAAGACAATGATGTCTTAAAGCGATTTCGACTCCTAGTCAGATTAACGTTGACGCACCCGGATATGGTTTATATAGCTGATTTTCGCAGCAAACTATCATACATAGTTTGGCACGTGTGTTCGCATAATGGTAGTTTAAGCATTGGTAGGTAGCCTTTAGTTCATCTCGCTTGGCATCGTGGTTTACTTTGCGATGCTTCTCCAATCCTGGGGTCACCTTTTTACCTCTTCAGACTAATTAAAATGTGTTTAAACGTTAAATACTGTTATCACAACAAATACATTGAGTTTGGGTACAAAAGTATAACTAAGTTTTGCAGATTAAATTTAAAACTAATAACAAAAAAAAATAAACTATGTAGGTATTACAATGTAGTACAAATTGAAATGAAGACTATTAGCCAGTAGGCTTATTTCAATTTATAGTCGTTTTTCTCTATAAAATGTAAACATGTGATTTTTTTAAGAGAATAATATGTTGATTTCAAAACTGTCATGGCGCTGAGGCACTACGCCTGTCGGTAAACACGACGGTTTGTGGGTTCAATTTCCATTCGGGAGGATGGATTATATCATTTCCAATTTTTTGCTCTGGCAACTAGGTAAGTGCGGCATTGAGTTAGGTCTCTCAACACGCAAAACCTCCAAAGGCGGGAAATGGGTACCGGAGTGTCTTATAGCTAGGTTTCCACAGTTTCTGCTTTTCTGTCTGCCCATCCTGCTACGCGTAGAATAAAGCACGACGCTGAAAAAATATTACAAAGATTCATTATATGAAAAGCTTAACATGTAATATATTATACCGATCTTTACCACATTTGAAGTTATTAATATTTTTGTTACGAGAATTTCTGAATATGAAAGGATAATTCCTCAAGTATTTTTATGATTTTTAAAGTGTTAATCCACACTGAAGATAGAAAAAATACTTAAAGAAAACATATAAAAATTTGAACGCAGCGGGACTCGAACCCGCGCCCTCCTGCGAACTGTGCAGGCGCTCTTACCACTGAGCCATGCGTTGCTCAGTGGTGAGAGCGCCTGCACAGTTCGCAGGAGGGCGCGGGTTCGAGTCCCGCTGCGTACAAATTTTTATATGTTTTCTTTAAGTATTAATTCCTCAAGTAATTACTTGCGGAACTTACTCTGCGGTATTTACACTTGTTTTATATATAGCTACCGAATAAAAATCAAACTCCCAGCCCTTACCTTCATTCAACTGTCTCCCTGAGTCATAATAATAAATGTATTTATATATATTTCTAAAACTTACCTATTCTGTGACTTAGCAATCTAATTATGCATATTGCACGTATCTTGGCGAATGCTATAAAACCTTTGATTTTTATCATACAAAGCGCTTGCTTGTTATATCGAGTCGATTTACACTGTAATCTTTTTTTTCGATTATACTATAAATGGTCAATTTTGTTTCAATGTAGGAATGTGTGTAGCGCTTGAGTTATTGTAATCGAGTTGTTTTTTATAGAGCATGGAAATTATTTAGAATAAATAATAAAATATAAAGAAAGATAGGTAAGGCAGAGGAAAGCTAGTCCCGCCCGTTAAGATACTCGATACTTTATACTTTAGGTTATTTTTTAAGGCAATGTGTTGAGTAGTGGAACTCAACAGCAATCTTCGGCTTGTTACTATAGAGATATTAATTTATAATAATCTTACTCCTCTGAATTGGAATCAAACTCATAACCGTTGTGTTAATGCCAAACGAATCAGTTTAATTTTTCAAAGTCATTTTGATTTGGGTACATTATTCACAAAAAAATCACGATAAAATACCTCTAAAATCCTTAAAACAGAATTATATAACAGCCAAAGAGAATTGTGACCATCAAAAAGGCTAATGTTATGTAATATAGCATAAAGCCTAAAGCCTTCTTCGATAAATGGACTATCTAGAACAAAAAAAAACCCAAGTCAATTATTCCTAACATTAAAACATTTAAGCAAACTTTTCAGTTAGACAATATTAAGTATAAATTTCAACATCAAAAGGAGGTAAGTGGAGACCTCGGTTGACTTTCGAAAACACAATATCGAAGATACTGGAAGAAGATCACGTAAAAAGTATGAGTACCCCGGACTCACTCGCAGATCATATATGAAGAGGCTAATGACAGTGGACGAGGTGAAAGAGGTATGCAGGGACCGCAGAGTTTGGCGCTGCGCTCTCTCTGACTACCCCATTAGGGATGAAGCGTGAAGCTATATATATAAATATGTTTGTATATATGTATATATGAAGATCATTATAAAGGTAACAACAAAAACACATTAGAAGTTTATCAACCTCTGATGGAAAAACACACGACGTCGGGTCGCCGCACTAGTCCGCGTGTATTCTAAAACAAGTCACGTCTCGCAAAACCGAAAGATTCAAGTGTGAGCACACGCTGCCTATTAAACTGCCTACTAAATTATTACTTTGTGATTTTTTTTGCCACTGTATTTGTATGGAAATGGTAAAAGAATATATTTAATATAGCGATTTGATTTTTTTCAACTCTACTTTCTAGTTAAACAATGCACGGCGTTGAGTTCCGTCCCTTAATATGCAATGTCTTAAAACTAGAGCAGAAGTGAAATACATTTGTAATTCGCGAAAGGTGATGTTAAAATGATATGTATTTTGGCAAAAGAATAAATATATATATATATATATATATATATATATATATATATATATATATATATATATATATATATATATATATATATATATATATATATATATATATATATATATATATATATATATATATATATATATATATATATATATATATATATATATATATATATATATATATATATATATATCTTCTATCTAATTCATATTCTATGGTCAGTGTCATCGAACGAACCATCTACATAATATGTTTATTTTGAAATGAAAAAAAAATGCTTTGTTTGTTCTGTTATTTGTAAATTTGAATTCAAAGTGTGTTATATCTGCTATTATCGTATCTTCCTTTGAAATATGAATGAAATGGATTTTACCTTTAGATTTAGTAAAATAATGTTAATATATGAAAGTGGATGTTGGGTTCCAATTCGGTGTTTTCACTAATATATATAGAACTTAGTTGTTTTACATAGTTTTTTTGTTAGTTTCATAGTTTTTCATATATAAATACAGATAAATATAGATAGATAACATAGGAATGCCAAAGATATTCTTGTAAATATAATCTTTACTTAACAATATATGTAATTCTTTACTTTTCTAATTAATAAAAAATTTAAGCTATGGCATTTATTAAGTAAATATTTTCGCCCAATTCTAATTAATGAGAGTTAAACTATATTATTATTTAAAATTAATATATTATTATTTTAAACTCAGCAAGTAAAGATAGTGACACAACAGTTATGAACCATATTACTCGAACTCTAACATTCTTTGTTTCGTGGTGTAACTTAACACCGCACATCGCCTTACCAAGAATACTAAAATAACATATTTTCATGCGGCTTTTGTTCTTTAAAATTAGGTTTACTCTCATTGTATGTATTTTAACACATTAGTATACAAAATTATGCGTAATTCTAGCTGTTTTTATTCCAAATACATAAGGTTCAATATTCCATAAAATATTTTCCTAATTTATAAACGCTGTATATCGATTTTTATCTTTATTACAAGGGTATAAAGTATGTTTTCATATATTTCAGAAGTAAATCATTTTGTATTTAAAAGGTATTGTGTCCGTGATTATTCATAAACACATTTTGTACTAAATGTTACAGTTGACATGTGTTTGTATGACAAGTATTTTTTTATTTTTTCTTGCCTTATTTTTTCTTATTAGTAATTTATTTAAAACGCTAGTACCTATCTTGTCGCATAGTTTTATAAATAGTATTTAATATACATACGTCTTCATTTGTATGTAATGTGTGAGATTCATTAAAACATTGAAAATGCTTCAGTGTCTTTAAAGGTACAATGTTTTAAAAGCACAATACATATATATATATATATATATATATATATATATATATATATATATATATATATATATATATATATATATATATATATATATATAACATGAACCAGTATTATATATAATGTATTTGAAAACGTACTGATTTTCGTACAACTATGTATTTTATGGCGTCCGTATGCTCTTGCGCATCAAAATGAGCACAGACTCGCGCGTCGTTCGTGATCTCGAATAAACACGCCTCGAATATTCGGAATGTGCTGTGACTGCATATGCCATTCATTACAATTTTTGTGGATTTTCACAGATATATATATATATATATATATATATATATATATATATATATATATATATATATATATATATATATATATATATATATATATATATATATATATATATATATATATATATATATATATATATATATATATATATATATATATATATATATATATATATATATATATATATATATATATATATATTTATATATATATATATATATATATATATATATATATATATATATATATATATATATATATATATATATATATATATATATATATATATATATATATATATATATATATATATATATATATATATATATATATATATATATATATATATATATATATATATATATATATATATATATATATATATATATATATATATATATATATATATATATATATATATATATATATATATATATATATTTTTTTTTTTGAATTGGAACATTTTTAAGTAATATCTCACCACAATGACGTTAAAAAAACTGATTTTTACATATAAAACACCATTTGAGGCGTCGTGGAACCGAAGCGTACCATCTACCTGTAAACGCAACGGTTTGTGGGTTCAATTCTCACTCAGGCGAAATAGGGCGCGACGTTGAGTTCCGCCACTCAACAAGCAATGCCTCAAAAAGGTGGAAAGCGGGGACTAAGCAACGGAGTGTCTTAACACTAGGCTCCTATGGTTCCTACAGTTCATTGTGCCTACCCTGCCATGTGCCCGCACATAGATTGTAATGATACATAAAAAAGAAAATATGTATTTCATCAAGCCATGGTCACCATAGTGGACGCGTGCCGACTGCCAAACCGCAACCTACCGCGCACGCGCTCTAACGCCATCGATATGAATTTAAATCGGATTAACTATGTGCCTTTAGCGTTTTGTTTTATATTATATTATACTATATGGCACTGAAGTCATATTGTGTTTTGTATTTATAAAATTTGGAACTGCCCGTCTTGGCTTAGTGGCATAGCTTCTCAGCATGAATTCGATGGTTACTGGTTTGATTTACTGGGACGAGAAAAATATTTCGTTTACTCACACTGGTAAGGAAATGCGATGTTGGGTTCTGCCACTAAACGTTCTATTTATTGAAAATTACACAAAAAGTGGGAAATGTAGTGTCTTAACACTATGTTCACAGAATATAAAATAATAATACCCAATAAATAATACGTATCTTATTATAGCCGTGCTGCATGTTTGAATGTAAACGGAACGGCAATAGATTCGACTCCCAAACGCTCTAGTTAAGGGGATTTTACTATATTTAAACATGTATAAAGACCTAGTGTTGGAACACTCTGTTATTTCCATTTTATACTTGAATTTAAAATTCGAAATCGTCATCGTATAGCAGAGAGTGACTGTATTAGGAAACTTTTTATAAGAAAATTTTATTATACACTTCTACTTTGAACCAACACCTACTTGTCAAGTGATAAATCTCGACATCTTACTGTAATGATACGACATACTATTTTATTTTACTATAAAGACTTTTTTTTATTTGAAATATAATCAACACTACGGACAGTTCCGTAGGAACTTTTTTCCACGTACCACTCTACTGTGGATTAGCCTACCTGCGGCAGTGTTTCCAGATCGATACGACATGGGTACCTTCAAAAAGCGCGTCTACGTCCACCTTAAAGGCCGGCAACGCTCTTGTAACACCTCTGCTGTTACACAGGGCCGTGGGCGTCAGTGATCACTTACCATCAAGTGACCCGACTGCTCGTTTGTCTTGTCCTTCCCATAAAAAAACACCCTTATTAACTTATATTACATATTTTTATCATAAATATTAATTATATTAATGTTATTACACAGTATATAAAATTCATATTAATCATAAGGAGTTCTTATCTTATATTTAAATTTTTATGTATATTTAACAGCTGTACACACATTTTAAAGTAAAGCTGCTTAAAATAGATGTAAAAGCGATAAATACGGGTTCGATTCTCACTCAGAGAAATTATTTCTTTTTTTAATAAGACTAATGTTGAATTCTACCACTTAACACTGTGTATCTTATTTAAGTATTTAAGAGAATCAAAGAAAAATATCTTAAAAGCAGATTATACTATTTCGCTATGCGGGATAGAGCGTGAAGATGAAATAAATTTTAAAAAAATTACAATTTCCAACTTTTTTTTAAATATATTTATATGGAAATAATTTAGTCACTCTGTGTCAAGGTAAGTAAAACAATAGTACCATTCGCAAAATACTAAATCTGTCACCTTAGTTCAGCAATGATGTCACACGTCTCAAAACATATTTGATATTACAATTACGTATTAAATGTGTGGTGGAAAATTAGCGCTTTAGCGATTATCTATGATATTTTTTTTAATCTATGGTTAATTTACTAATGTACTCATAAACACTGATTAGTATTTAATTAGCATTGTATTCATAAAGCATAAGTTAAGTCTCTATTTTAATAACAAACAAGGCGATACTGGTTATAAAGAAATTCTATCGTTATAATAATATATAATAAAATTAACTACACACACACATATATACTAATATTGTAACATATATAATTTTATGAAAACTTTTATTTCTTATATAATCATAATTATATTCCACCCTAAAACAAAACAAAAACTACTCAAACCCGCCCAGGTTTCTACCTTGCAGCACTTAGCGACAGACAGATTGACGGTCGACATATCAGCCAGGCACGCGCCAATCCAGGCACAGTGACGTCTGGAATGTATCAGACATTGGCCATAATCCATAAAGTTGTGGCACAGTACATTGGGTTCCGTTATACACTACCTGTTACAATAAATATGTTATATGTATATTCTTAAATTAAGTTTTGTAATTTTATTGGTATAGGTAGAGTAAAGTATGCAAAAGAGTTTAGTGTTCAGGCACTCTGTTCTTTGCTTTCAAGGTGAATTTTAGGTTGCCTGGTGTATTACTAGACTTCTAGACTTAAGCTAACCTTTAATTTTATAACAAATCGAGAAAATTTGTGGTATTTTTTTTAAGTTAAAGAATCTTTTGTTATTATATATATTTAATTTTTACTTATAAATACAACGCCATCGTAGTCTTAATTGGAATATGTCTTAAGGAACGCAAAGTTCGAGGGTTACTATACTTTATTGTATGAAGTGGTAAGAGGAGTGATCTTGTTCATTCTTTACTTCTGCCATACTAAAAATAGAAAAATTGTTAAAAAGAGTATATCGGTAGGATTAAAGGGGGAAATTAGCAATTTTAAATATGATGACATATTAAGGTACGAAAATGTGGTAAATAAAGAAAATATACATGATATTCAACAGTGAATAACAGAAAAGTACTGGAAAGAAGCTATTTAAGGAAAAGGAATAGAATCAGAGGGTATATTTGAAGAGATCAATATCAGAGGACAAGTTAAGGAGATATGCAGAGACAGTAGTATTTGTAGAAAATTCAGATAGACAAATGAAAAAAAAATGATTATCGATCCAGATTTCTCATAATAATGGTCTATTTTAATAGTAAACATTAAAAAGCAAAAAATATAAGACAAAATACAAAGATAGTGCCTCAGTCGCGTCCTAAACTCCAAATTATTCCAAAGTAAATATTTAATCTCGAAACATATAGTAATTAACCTGACCACTCATCTTACGTGCGCAAACGCGCTGTGTGTGTTTAAAAAATAATTACCGCCAGTTCAAATTATTAAGCGGTCAGTGACATTTTGTTGTTTTTAAATTGTTCTTTCTTTTTTTTCACGCTCTATCCCGCATGTGGCAGGATAAGTAAATAATACTCTATCCCTTATGTTACAGGATATTGAGACGAATAGTAGTGTTGAGATACTACGTTTTTCAATTTATATTCAGATTCTAAAGATTCTTAATTCTTTTTAAAACGTAGGAAGAGCAAAGAAAAGTCAATCGATATAAAAGAAGTTTTCATCAATTTTAGGAATATGTTATAGGGTAAAACCGGGATAGATGCCGTTTTGGGATAGACGCCTCGGTTCTAAAAACATAATATACAAAAAAGAAAACACCGTATGTGTTCTTCATATACTTGCCACATGCACCCCCCACCTTAGTGACACGGAAACTGTTGTGCTTAGTGAACGTTTTTTCACTTATTTCTTTAGAAACATTTGGAACGGGCACAACGAACGCTTCAAAGTTTCAAACGTAAGTATTCACAGCTCCATATCTTTATAAGTAGTAATGGAATACATTCTATTTTAATAACGTTAATACATTGGTTCATTGAGAACACATTAAGAAGTCAATCATTGATTTTTTGTTTTTATTTTACTCAAAACATAAAGAGGCATCTATCCCTAGCGAAAGGGATAGTCGCCCCGAGTTTTCAAAGGATAGATGCCCTTAGGGGCTTCTTTCCCTCTATACTATAAATGCCTGATTAATTTGTTTTAATATTATGTCATGACTATTTTGGTACTTACTAGTAGATATAATATCTGTGTGGGTACTTGCATGTCAAGATATATTTATTCATGCTTACTTTGATTATGTAGGTGAGCCATGCCAAGGAAATACAAGAGGAAAGGTGTGCGAGCTCGAGTAATTTCTTGGACACGAGAGCAGCTACAGTCAGCTTTCGATGAAATTGACAAAAAGAATTAGGGATCAATGAAATATCCAGACGATTTAATATTCCATTTTATCCAAAACATTAAAGACGTTAAGCAACTAGAAAGAAAACTAAGTTGACTTAGGAAAACATCCTACCCTGGGTTTAGGTAATAAAAAAAGGTTGGTAGCGCACATTTTGAAGCTTGGCGGAGCGGGGTTACCCCCAGATAGATGAACTATATGTAGTTAGTAGTGCACCAGTTCGCCAAAAATCTTGAAATTCAAACCATTTTAATAATGAAAAGGCTGGCTATGAATGGTTTCAAAGTTTTATCGAGCGAAATTCAGAGTTGTCTATCAGGCAAGGAGAACGTTTATCTAACGCCCTGGCGTTAAGTCCTAAAGGTCTTAGTAGAGAAGAAGTGAATAATTTTCATGAACTTCTGACCAAAGTTCTGATTGATAGTGACCAAAAACCAAAGGTCTACTTGTGAAGAGAAATAAACAAGACAAGACTAAGGTACAGAAGAAAATTTTTGCATAGAATGCTTTGATAGCTACAATAACACGAAGTCTAAATCTGATTGGATTCAGTGTATGTGTGGCTACACGAAACATGTACACTTTTGCTATGCATGTGGAAAGTCGAAGCAGTTTCCGATTGAACCTAAAAAAATTAATAACTGTTAATAACTAAAGTGAAATGAAATTGTTAATTTTTATTTGATTACAGATGCATATGAATGTTCATTTTTAAAAAATATTGAATAATTATTATTATGTTACAATATGAATGTATATGTTTTGTTAGAGATGATTCTATGAACGTTTTAAATAATTTATCGCTGAAAAACTTTTTTTTGTTAAAGAGATGCATATATTTAATTATGGCCATGCGTATCATATTACTTATATGTAAACATATTAATAAATATTACATTATGGTTACTTATTTTTGTTAATTGTTCAAAAGGGCATCTATCCCCCATGACAGGCATCTATCCTTCGAAGCGATTTTATAGTGAGGCATCTATCCGGTTAGTTAGGCATCTATCCCTAAAAAAATTGTCTGACAATAACTTAATTTTTACAAAACCAGTAATAATTAAGTGAACAAATATAGGTTCCAAAGTTATATAAATGATTAAGCTACCCATATAACAGGAACAATTCATGCAAATATATTTAGCATTAAAATAATGAGGCTTTTTCGAAAACTGGGGCATCTATCCCGGTTTTACCCTACTCAATAATTGTAAGTTATTTACTAGTTATCTTATATTTAGCTCAGCTTAGCTCTCGCATATTGTATCAGGGCAGAGGGACATAGTGTTAAGACACTCTATTTCCTATGTTTCGCTAAGTTTTTAAGATAATGCGTGTTGAATGGCGCAACTCAACACCGCGATTTAACTTTTTAACAATTTGTTTCTTTATTGGGAAAAGTGTACAGAAATATGGAAAATAAATAATAATAGTTAATAGTTACTCAAAGAAATTTGAACTAGGAACATTTGTTTAAACATAATTGTTCGCCACTACGACGCCACCGCCACTTAAATTTATTTTATTTTATTTTAAGCCGCACCTTCTGGAAATAAATCTAGAAATAAATTGTTAGTAAAGAGAATCATTTAAAGACTATTAAAGGGCAAGGGGTTCCGTAGATCGCGATAGATACGTATAGATAAGCGGTCGACATTCCCACGCCCGAATTGTTGATCGGAGATAGGATTTTTCGAATAAAGCTTGAACGTTTTATTTTTCACGTAACTTTTACTCCTAGCTTTTGCACAGTGTATTTAAAAGCGTATTTCAGCTTAATATTTTAGTAATGGAATGAAATTATTTAAATCCATTAGTAGTTAGTAAAAATTAAAAGTATTTTATTTTCTCAATGATTGACTGACATATTACATGAGGCTAACATTTGTTTATAAGCCAGACATTTGACGTTAGCAAATATGTGACGTATAAGCGAATACAGTTGTTGGTTATATTTTTTATTGAAATAAGAAAAGAATATTGTACATATATTGTCAGCCTGTAACGCGATAATTTGTGGGTTCGATTCTTACTCGGGAAGATGAATTTTCTATATCTTCGCTTTGGCAACTAAGAAAAGCGCGGCGTTGAGTTCCGTCACTCAACATGTAATACCTCGAAAAAGGCGGAAATCAGGGACTAAGTAACAGAGTGTCTGAACACTACTTCCTATGGTTCCTGCAGTTCCCTCTGCCTATCTCACCATGTGCGGAATAAAAGGGTGAAGCTAAATAAACAGGAAATATTGCACATTTTATAGCTTAAGCATTAGAAATCGCGTGCTAAAAATTGCATAATAATCAATAATAATTCAAGATCTAAATGTAAAAATAATAGGTAATATTTATATATGAATAACTTCAAGTATGAGGATGTATAGATTAATAAAAACATAAAAAAATCCCAACACAATCAAATAAACTCAAAACCCCGAACATAACATAATAAATATGAATGAAGCAAACAAGATGTTTATCAAAAGCAAATTGCAACGGAACCAAACAAAAGGCTTACACTAATTACAAAATTGACCGTCTCAGAGAGAGCACGACGAATCGGCATAAAGCACAAAAGATAGATAACACAAAATCAATAAAATCTATTGGGACGATCGTAAAAATGGCGGCGCCTTTTAAGATGCCGCGTCGGTGTTCTTTGATGTACTAATAATGCGACCAAAATTAAGTCAAAAGCGCTAAGTGTGTGTCGAATTGAGTTATCAAAGTATTTCTTTGCGGTGATGACGGGACACGTTGCGTGATATTATATAGGGTGTTGTCAGTTTTATATTTATATATTTGTTGTATATATTATGTGTACTCATATGTGACTATATCATAGTGAAAATGTAGAATCTGTGTATAGGTGTTTCGGGTACGTATAGAGAATAAGCTATTAAAGGTGGCAAGAGAGGTAAGGAGACCTTTATTGATCTTCGAAAAAGCAATATCAAAGATACTATAAAAAGATCGCATAAAAGCTATGAAGATTGCACGGAGAGTATATGTGAAGAAATAAATGACAGTGGACGAGGCGAAAGAGGTATGCAAGGATCGCAGCACTGGGCATGTTCTTTGTGGTTATCCCGTTAGTAATAAAGGATGAAGTAAGTATGTGTGTAAATTTGTATATGTTATATAAGTTTGTTATATACATTATATATATATATATAATATTTAGTATAATAAGCTGCACCGTTCTCAATTTTTTATATAAATATCAAAGCATAAATTCAAATATTAGAACTGAATTCACAGTTATCAAGACTATATCTGTTACTGATAAGAACGAATTAAATTTTAAGATAAGAAATTATTAGCTACGCCGTTTAAAATTATTACTCTGTTGTTAAGTAATGGGTGACAGCGTTCCGCACTTTCCGCCTTCGAGGAATTGTGTGTTGAGTGGTAGAACTCAAGGCCTCGCTTGTCTAGTTGCCAGAGCAAAGAAAATGGAATAACCCATTTACCCCGAGCGGGAATTAAACTCACTAACTGTCACCTTTACAGACAGAGATTGTACCAGTCCAACAATTCTCATTCATATAAATGTTGTTATTTAAAATATTTTATTTATATTCATTATTTTAAAACACTCTGTATACAGTGTAGACTTATTTCTTCTAAATGTGCCAAGGCTTGTGTCAAAAATGCTTCATAATTCGAATATCTTTGTAATAAATACTGTACACATTACAATATTAGTTTTAATTCTAACCTTTATGTTACTTAACGTTCTAAATGTTCAAAAGATTCGACCTTACTTATAGATGGCTATATATTTATTTGACAAGTAATAGAAACATTGTATAAGAAAATATTAAAATAATATTACAATATGTAAAGATTGCACTCTATACGTTATTTGTTTAGATATTAAGTCATTTAAGATATTATTACAAAAGGGATTAAAAATTTTAATAACGTACGTCTACAATAATTTTGGTACTATGTACTTCAAAAAGGAATTGTCTCTTTGTCTGTTTGCACACGTCACCCAAACACTGGACGTATTTGAATGCAATTGTTGTATAATATGTCATTTAATATGTCACATTAAAACGAGATTATTTTTTTCTATTTTAATGAGTTAATATTAGAAAACCAGCCATCTTCAATTGTTATTTTTTTTATTTAACTCATTGAAACAAAAATAGTATTTTAAAATAACATATTACCTTTTTCTATTTAGATCGGTAAAGCTAGTAAGTAAAAGATTAAAATATATATAATTTTATTTAGAAACTGGCAAATTTTTTTTAGCTTCACGCTTTATCCCGCACATGGCAGGGTAGGCAGAGGGAACAGCAGGAACCATACGAACCTAGTGTTAAGACACTCCGTTACTTAGTCCCTGCTTACTCCGTCCCCGCTTTCCGCCATTTTCGAGGCATTGCGTGTTGAGTGGCGGAACTCAATGCCGCGCTTTGCCTAGTTTCCAGAGCGAAGAAAATGGAAATAGAAAAATCCGTCTTCACCGAGTGGGGATTGAACCCACAAACTGTCGCGATTATAGGCAGACGCTTACGCCTCTGCTCCACGACGGTCCTCAATTTTTCTTCATAAAAATCACAAACAAAAAAATGCTGCTTTAAGCTCGTGCTCTAATACTATTAAGTAAAATTTGATTCACTTTCTTCAAACTCAATACTTAAAAGTAAATTTATATACAGTAATACTGGTTTGCCGTTTTTAGTAAATCCCCCGTGCTCTTACACCGGATGGGGCTTCCGTTGTACTTTGCACTGACTCATATTACTTTATTATTCAAAAACTCTTATATATTCGTGCTGTTTCCTAAGTTTACGCTATAATTTGTAGAAATATATACAGAGGAACGCCTAATACCTAATTATTAAAATCGGATATTAAAATCGCACTATGTCAATACCAACCAGCTCAAAGCAATGAAAATAAAAATTTAAACAATTACAAGGTCTTTTTTCTCTTTTGACATTATCAAAGTCGGGAAAAAGCAGCAAGCTATAAAAAAAGAAATTTAAGTAGCCATTATAGTTAGAATTGAATTTTTTTTCATTTACACTTTACCCCGTTTATAGCAGCGTAGGCAAGCAACCATAGGAACCTTGGAAATATAGTGTTAAGACACTCTGTTCCTTGCTTTTTGGCGTTGAATGGAGGAAATAATATATATTAAAAACTCTTCGTACAATCTTGTCTCTCTCAGAGCTATCCGCTATCTAAAATAATATAATTATTATGTGCCTATAATGTATTTGTGAATCAACAATTTGGCATATACAGGCTTGCCAAATTACAAATACGAAGAACTAGCAACGCTGGTCAAATAAATAGATTATTTAAACCAAATTATGTAAACTTAGTAACTAAACACTACCTCAGCTGTATGAAAATTATATAGACTTAAATCTTGAGCATAAATTACATTTTTAGTGACCGATATCAAGAACGATATATAATTAAACACACTACTTACTAACATCTACTAAAATTACATTTTTTTATACAATTACATATAAATAATTAATTTAATATTGTCTCTAACGGTAGTTTTTTTATTTTCACTTAGCAGTTTCTGAGATTAGAACGTTCAAATAAACAAATGCTTCAGGCTAAGAAGAGTTAATGATGACATTTTGTATCATCATCACAAGTATCAATTGTTAATAGCACTGTAAATAAATATCCGGTATCTGGATCTTTGTTTAAGACCAAACGATATATAAATATATTCCTAATCCAATCAATGTTTAATTTTAAATACTAAAATTTAAAATTATTTGCATATTTGTATTGATCGCTACACGTAGTGATATATCACTACGTCTCTTATACAATACTATAATGTCTGATCAGAAAATATTACCAATTTATCTTTTACCAAGCTATTTTCTTAATATTGTAATACTTGCTTTATTTATTATATCATAAATATTGAAATATAGATCTATTATCAATTTCCTAAAGGAAAATGGTAATCAAGCACAAATTACACTCAATCAAGTTTAGCTTGCGGCGTTCAATACCAGTAGCTAGCATTAAGTGGTCATTCTTAACAAGGGGCGTGTCCGCCCACGGCAATTTGTCGCATCTTGTCGTGTTACTCGGCTTGTTTATTTATGATTTTGAATAGTTGATAGTTATTTTGATAGTTTCGTTTTATTGGGACTCTTACTGTAAGCTTGATGAGTGCAGGTTCGATATCTAATAAGATAAATTAATTTAGGGTAAAGATAACTGTGCGATTTCTGTGGATTAACATGTCTTTGATATTTTTTTCTGTTGTGAGTTAAAATTGTCACGCCTGTAAGCCTCGATAGCATCACGTAGAGAGGGCAGAGAGTATTTTATTCCTGTATCAAGTATTACTCGGTTGCTTGAGAGGAGTTGTCGGCAATTAAGGCGTCTACTGTAGGATTAGGATCTCAGCTTGCGGTCGTCAGGCAGGTGTCGAACTCACTCTAGGAAATGATTTCATTTAAGTAATTTAAAATTTTCCATACTTATATACATACCATAGGTTTTTGTGTTTTTTTTATAGCTTCACGCTTTTATCCCGTATATTGCAAGGTAGGCAGAGAAAACTGCAGGATCCATATGAACCTAGTGTTAAGACACTCCGTTGCTTAGTCCCTGCTTTATCCGTCCCCGATTTCCGCCGTTTTTGAGGCATTGCGTGTTGAGTGGCGGAACTCAACGCCGCGCTTTGCCTGGTTTACCACAGCGAAGAAAATGGAAATAGAAAAATTTATCTTCCCCGACTGGGGATCGAAAGAAGATTGGAAGATTGTGACTAGAATTTCTGAACACTTTGTTCTCTCCAATTATTTCTCTAAGAAAATGATTTAAGCTGTTTTTTAAATTTAATAAACAAATAATTAATTTACTTTATCTAACTTCTATTGAACTCTGACACAGGTAGGAAGCTTGGCGTGCGTGTCGTACAATAATTTATAGGTTTAGCTCTCACTATCTGGTGACAGGAGAGATTTTGTCAGCAATTTTGCAATGAGATTTATTATGAACCACGTATGGTAATTGCGGATGGATTGTAATTTTGATTTTAAGCAGATTTTGGTTGAGCTTTTATTACATCACTATATTGATTTATCAGTTAAATGTACTTAGTAAATATATATATATATATATATATATATATATATATATATATATATATATATATATATATATATATATATATATATATATATATATATATATATATATATATATATATATATATATATATATATATATATATATATATATATATATATATATATATATATACAGACTTGTACAGAGCGGTTATTCATTTTCATAATAAAAAAACCTTCTAAAATACTCTATAAATAAATGTAGTACGTGGATTTTATATATTATTGTACAATTTGTGATATTATTGTACAATTTAATGATAGTTTACCGCTAAATGACGTCTCTGAGTATGATGGTATTACAAAATAAGATTTCACACAGTCAATACACGGTACACACATTTGTATAACGTATTAACATGATCTGATGTCAGAACTGAGATCATTATGAATATTGTAATTGAACGGTTATTTAGTTGTGATAATGTATTCCTATTGATACAATTAGATTTAATATCAAAATATTAAAAAAATAACTAATTTTGATTCAATTTTGTTAAATAAATTTTAATACGTGGTGCTTGTTATAGTTTTAGATTTTTATTGAAAAATTAATGAAGAAATTCAATTTTAGAAAATTCAATAATAAAAAAACGGCTTTAAAAATGAAATATATACAAAAAATGTTTAGAATTACAATATCCAATACCAACACATTAATGCGAACTCCAATCTGGGTAGAATCATCGGCGCGCGCGCACTTCACTCTAATAATGATCAATGATCACAACGCGTCGGAAAAATGCCAAATATTCCATACATCACCTATGCTTTCGATATTGACAGCCGCTTACCATAGATCTATGTTCTCGTAGATAGGTAAAAGAAATAGAATAGTTTAAATAAATATATTTTTATATAGATTATATAGAAAATGTACGTACAGTTCCTGTTTTATGTAGAATTAAGACCTATAACTGGAGGTTAAACCTGGTTGTAGGTTGTAAGAGTGTTCTGCTGTTAAGCTAGCTTTATGATGATAATAATGGTAGCTGAGAGGATGAGATCCATTATATTTTTGACATTTCAGAGAAATGACCCATTTTCACATTTTTTATATTTATTGCGTTACATGAAAAACATTTTTTTAGCTTCACGCTTTATTCCGTTCATGGCAGGGTAGGCCGAGAGAACCAAAGGACGACTTTAAATTTCCTGCTTTCCGCCTTTTGGAGACATAGAACACATTAGATACATACATACATACATACATACATACATACATACATACATACATACATACATACATACATACATACATACATACATACATACATACATACATACAACATAACATTAGATAGTTTTGAGTGGCGGATCTCAACGCCACGTTTTTGTCTAGTTGCCAAAGCGAAGGAAATGGAAATAAAAAAATTATCTCACCCGAGTGGAAACTGAACCCACAAATCGTCGTGTTTACAGACAAACGCTGTACCTTTGCGCCACGACGGTATTTAGTCTAATCTAATATCTTAAATCATATACCTAAATATTTTAACAGTTTGAAACGAGCATTTGAAATCGAACTAATATTTCAACTTCAACGTTAGATTTAATATTATCGTCATTCAACGTAACACGATTATCTTGGTCTTGTTACGAACATTTGCCTATATTGGGACAATGGGATTACTTTATCAAGTAAACTTAAATTCAACCGCCTCTCACTCACGATACTGAACGGGTTTAGGGTTGGCACTGAAAATGAGTAAATTAGAACAAAAGTTTACAAAAAAAATAGAATTATATAGTTATATAATAGAATTAATATAATTACATAGTTTTGTGTTCATATATATATATATATATATATATATATATATATATATATATATATATATATATATATATATATATATATATATATATATATATATATATATATATATATATATATATATATATATATATACGTAGTAGGATTTTCACACTTCTTTGGAAACTATGCAAGTGCTTCGATCACTAAGCTGTACGTTCTCATTAGGTAACGTAGAATCTCTTATAAATGCGTGTTTAAAATATATTTGTGACAGAATTATTTAATTCAATTAATAGATTCGATTGTAATTTATTTATGATTAAGTAGAGAATATGTTACAAACGGTAGTGACGAAACGATACAGTGTTTGACTGTAAACAAAAGGATCGAGGGTTCGATTCTCACATGGGGTTACACATTGTTTTATTTCCTCAATCTGGTAAACACAGCATTGAGTTAAGCCATTCAACACGAAATGTCTCAAAAATTCGGTGGAAAGTAGAGCACTGAACGTCTTAACACTAGGTTACTATGTAAATCCTCCTATATATAGTAAATAACTTGAACACATATTTTTATTAATTTTCACCTTAATATTCAATCTCTTCGAAGTAAAATAATAATCATACTACAACATGAAATTAAAACTTTCTTAAAAATATACGACTAGATCTAAGATCTCTCTTAATTTCCATTACCTTACAATTCCAGCCCTGACTTAGCCCCATTAACCCAGTCTTAGCTTCAGAACGTCATTAGATGTATATCTTACAGCATCAGCATGCATAGGTCGGGCTATCAGTAATAAATGGCTTTATTAGCTAAGATAGCTGTACTGATTTTCTTTAAGGACAGTGGACTGAGCATTTTCCATTAAAATTAAGTATTTCATTAGAAATCAATATCTAATATTTTACTACACGCCACTACTATGCTACAGATTCAATATAAGTTAGTATTTATTGTTCGTTAAGTTAATTTTGTTTTTTGTAGTTTCATTTTCCCTTAAAAATTTTTTTTTCTTTTTTTTTTTTAGCTTCACGCTTTATCCCGCACAAGGCAGGGTAGGCAGAGGGAACTGCAGGGACCGTGGGAACCTAGTGTTAAGACACTCCGTTGCTTAGTCCCTGCTTTCTCCGTCCCCGTCCCTTAAAATTATTTACAAAATTATTACCTCTGATATGGAAAAAAGGCACTGTTTTCATTATATTTTCCAGCCCTTTCCATTTCTTTTAAACATATTGGCACATACTTTATGGTTAATGCTATGTATTCTTTGACCGATTCCATTAAAATAACCAAAAGCGAAACCAGACTGTCTTGCCACTTGTTACTCTACCTACCTCGTTATTTTAGATCCAAATTAAAAATCTTGCCAATCTAACATAAAGAATTTTATCTAAAAATTATATATTTCCTATATTTAATATCTCAAAAAACTTTATAATTCTATAAAAACATGAAACATGAGGTCATTTGTCACAAGGTTAGTTTGATTGCTATTTGTACCATTTATATAAAACCAATTGAAGTTGTGTGATTGACGTGCGATATAACGAATCTATTTTGTTAATACGCTTTGTATGCGGATACTGTATATGCTCATTATGGAGATAAAAAATGTTCACTAGCTTTATTTTACGGGTGTGCTTGCTTTTGGGATATAATAAAATTAATATTAATATGAGGACCGTCGTGGCGCAGAGGCGCAACGTCTGACTGTAACGCGACGGTTTCTGGGTTCGATCCCTAGTCGGGGAAGATGTATTTTTCTATTTCCGTTTTCTTCGCTCTGGAAACTAGGCAAAGCGCGGCGTTGAGTTCCACCACTCAACATACAATGCCTCGAAAAAGGCGCAAAGCGGGGACGGAGAAAGCAGGGACTAAGCAACGGACTGTCTTAACACTAGGTTCCCACGGTCCCTGCAGTTCCCTCTGCCATGTACTCTGCCATGTGCGGGAAAAAAAAAAGATTTACAGACAAATAGGCAAAGCGCGGCGTTGAGTTCCGCTACTTAATACGCAATGCCTCGAAAAAGGCAGTGCGCGGTGAACCAAGTGTCTTAACACTAGGTTCCTACGGTTCCTGGGTTTGGTCTGTCTACCTTGCTATATGCAGAATAAAGCGTGAAGCTATTTATGTCGTAATTTTTTAAGCTACGCCTACACGGCATGAACATCGACAAAACTTTCAAATACCATAATATTATTTTTTCGACCTACAGCTCTCTAGGTTGTCTTTTCTCAATTTCATTGATGAAATTAAAATAAAGAAAACCTAGAAAAATATAATAAAGAAAACTTGAAAGTAAAATAAAATAAAAAACACTTAACTTGAGTCAAGTTTCAGAAAACATAAAGAAATTACATACATTATAAAACGTTTTACCTATATGGTTATTAGTGTATATAAAGGAGGAGGAGTAGACCAAGGCAAGTGACATAAATTTGAGACATTTAGTATTGCTTGACGGAAGTCTACGTTGCATTTCGTTTTAAAACAAGTTAAACTAACGTAACCTAACCTTGTTCCAACAATATATATATATATATATATATATATATATATATATATATATATATATATATATATATATATATATATATATATATATATATATATATATATATATATATATATATATATATATATATATATATATATATATATATATATATATATATATATATATATATATACATACATATATACAATAGAAACGTGAGAACTATCTTATCTTAATGAGAAACCATTAATAGGGTTAAAGGTGCACAATTCAAGCGCTTTGTCAATATGACAAGACGTTATCAGCGATTAAGTTTTCCAGATTAGTACTGAGATACGATAACCATTAACTTAAATTTGTATAAAGTAAAATACTCTATTTTTTTTCTTCGAAAAACTTAGTTAATTAAATATTCAAGTATAAGCTTTTATGCTTTTTTCATAGAGCTTACATCAGAGGTAAACGCAGTTCTACACAATGTATTAAAATAATATATGATAGCTTTTTTGTTTACCTTCACGCTTTGTCCCGGTCATAGTAGTTTTCGCCTTTTCAAGGCATTGCGTGTTGAGTGGCGGAACACTACGCCGCGCTTTGACTAGTTGCCAGAGCAAAGAAAATGGAAATTAAAAATTCATCTTCCGCGAATGGGAATCGAACACATAAACCGTCGCGCTTACAGGCAGACGCTTGCGCCTCTGTGCTGTCGGCAGATGTACGCTACGTAATCTACAACACTCGCCTGACGTAATGCTTATAATAGAATATAAAAAGCTTCTTAAATAGAAGTATGTTTTCAACAAATGAAAGTTATACCTATTTATTAATGTACCACAGCAAAGTTTGTTCTAAGTACCCAATACAACTCTAACTACTAATAGATTTACACTTGAGCTGTATCCCGCACAAAGCAGGGTAAATTAGGTTATTAGGAACCTAGCACTAAGACACTACATTTGAGACATTTCGTGTAGACCGGCGGAACTCAACGAAGCCAAGAAAATAAAAATAAATCACTCTTCCCGAGTGGGAATCAAACCCACAAACGCTGACATTTTTCCATTCTGTAACACAACTGTCCTCACGGTATGTTTAGCTAAATTAAAACAAATTTAAAAAATTGGATAATTATTACTAATACTACTCGTTAGAAACACTCGTCATATTCATTTTCAAAGTCTCAAACTTTCAAAGAAGACAAGTTTTAAAAGATGAACAAAAAATATAATTTCATCTCAAGAAAACTTTAAATTATTCCACACTTGTCCATGAAATATTAGGAGGTGGCCACCCAAAATATTAAAAGACAATCGGACGTCCAAAATTCCAATTCTTCTCACGACGACGAGTGCTAAAGGTTTTACTACGGGTTTCCTCATCCCACATATTTTGGACCATTTAGAAAGAACTCCGGGTGCAAATAAAACGGTTATAGTCAGGGTTCTAGATGACCAGTTTTATGTGTCATTAATTTGGTTAACACCATTCATTTCCCGTGTGAAGCTATTCCTACAGTGTGGTGGTACAGATTTTCGTACATTTATTCCTTTCATAGTGAGTTAGCTTAATACATCAATATAACTATTAAAAATATACAATGTTTATTCGAAGTGGTCCCCATTGGCTGCAATACAGTCTTTTAAACGTTGAGGCCAGTTATCAATAGCAGCACGAACTCTTTCTAGAGGAAAATTCTTCACTGCCAACCGAATGGATCGTTTTAGGGACTCCAAATTATCATGGCGTTTAGAGCAAGCCTTACTCTCTAAAACTGACCATAAATCATAATCCAATGGATTTAGGTCAGGACTTGACGACGGCCAGTTTTCAGTGCTGATAAAGTCCGGAACGTTAGTTTTCAACCAAGATTGGGTGGATCGAGCTCTATGACCCGGTGCCGAGTCTTGTTGAAAGCACCATTCTTTATTATTGAACATGGTGTTAGTTAAAGACTTAACTACCGTCTCAAGAATGGTATTTTGATAAACTTGTGCCGACGTTTTAATACCTTTTTCACAAAAATATGGCTCAGTCACCCCTTCATAGCTAACACCCCACCAAACCATCACTGAAGTGGGATAATGCCCACGTTGTACTCTGTTTACTAATTGCGAAGCTTCTTTAGAGCTTCCAGCATAAATACGGTCATTTTGTTTATTAAAATACTGCTCAATTGTAAAAATTTTCTCATCCGTAAACAAAATTTTTTTGTGACCTCCCTTTGCGTACCGCTTAAGTAGTTGTTTGGATTTTACCACCCTATTCTTCTTTAAATTATCAGTTAAGAAGTGACCAGTACGTCTCTTATAGGCTGCAAGTCCTAAGTCATCTTTTAATATACGCGACATGGTTCTAGGAGCTATCTTCATCTCCCGAGATAAAATCTTTTGCTTACGGACAGGATTTCTTCGAATTCTTTCCCTAACTGCTTTAATCACCTTTTTCACACGAACGGTACGTGGACGGCCAGATCTTTTTCTGTCACAAACAGAGGAGGTATCATTGTACCTATCAATAGCCCGGTAAACAAACATTTGACTAATACCAAGCGGGTGGAGGGTTTTAAAAATTGCACTTTTCTCCATACCTACTTTATGTAAGGCAATCACAGCGATTCGGTTCTCTTTATCACCCCACTCCATTTTAATATAACAAAATATTTAACAATATAATGGCGCGAAAATAAGAAAACACATCAAGCAATCATATAAAAATGACAGATTCCAAATTCAAACGTAATATTTTCTTTTTTTGAATAGTAACAGTATTTATGGCCAGACTAAGTATATATATATATATATATATATATATATATATATATATATATATATATATATATATATATATATATATATATATATATATATATATATATATATATATATATATACAATAGAAACGTGAGAACTATCTTATCTTAATGAGAAACGATTAATAAGGTTAAAGGTGCACAATTCAAGCGCTTTGTCAATATGACAAGACGTTATCAGCGATTAAGTTTTCCAGATTAGTACTGAGATACGATAGCCATTAACTTAAATTTGTATAAAGTAAAATACTCTATTTTTTTCGTCGAAAAACTTAGTTAAATAAATATTCAAGTATAAGCTTTTATGCTCTCTTCATAGAGTTTACATCAGAGGTAAACGCAATTCTACACAATGTAGTTAAATATTATAAGATAGCTTTTTTGTTTACCCTTACGCTTTGCCCCCGTCCTAGCAGTTTTCGCCTTTTCAAGGCATTGCGTGTGCATTGAGTGGCGGAACTTTACGCCGCGCTTTGACTAGTTGCCAGAGCAAAGAAAATGGAAATTAAAAATCCATCTTCCGCGAATGGGAATCGAACACATAAACCGTCGCGTTTACAGGCAGACGCTTGCGCCTCTGTGCCGTCGGCAGATGTACTCGTACGCTACGTAATATACAACACTCGCCTGACGTAATGCTTATAATAGAATATAAAAAGCTTCTCAAAGAGAAGTATGTTGTAAGTTCAACAAATGAAAGTTATACGTATTTATTAATGTACCACAGCAAAGTTTGTTCTAAGTACCCAATACAACTCTAACTACTAATAGATTTACACTTGAGCTGTATCCCGCACAAAGCAGCGTAAATTAGGTTATTAGGAACCTAGCACTAAGACACTACATTTGAGACATTTAGTGTAGACTGGAGGAACTCAACGAAGCCAAGAAAATAAAAATAAATCACTCTTCCCGAGTGGGAATCAAACCCACAAACGCTGATATTTTTCCATTCTGCGACACAACTGTCCTCACGGTATATTTAGCTAAATTAAAACAAATTTAAAAAATTGGATAGTTATTACTAATACTACTCGTTAGAAACACTCGTCATATTCATTTTTAAAGTCTCAAATTTTCAAAGAAGACAAGTTTTAAAAGATGAACAAAAAATATAATTTCATCTCAAGAAAACTTTAAATTATTCCACACTTGTCCATGAAATATTAGGAGGTGGCCACCCAAAATATTAAAAGACAATCGGACGTCCAAAATTCCAATTCTTCTCACGACGACGAGTGCTAAAGGTTTTACTATGGGTTTCCTCATCCCACATATTTTGGACCATTTAGAAAGAACTCCGGGTGCAAATGAAACGGTTATAGTCAGGGTTCTAGATGACCAGTTTTATGTGTCATTAATTTGGTTAACACCATTCATTTCCCGTGTGAAGCTATTCCTACAGTGTGGTGGTACAGAAGAATTTCTTAGTTCGATATGATAAAATGATTAGTGTATTTTTGTCTCCTTTATAAGTAACTGTAAATTATTAAATTGTTAATTTAAGATTTTAAATATTTCACCTTCATTTACTTCACTGTGTATATATGAATGAGGGTAAATTAGTGTTGAGACACTCCTTTTTGTAGTGGTTTATGACAACCTAAAGAAGTGAAAATATAACAGAGATTTGCATAATGTTAGTGAATCTAAAAGCTTTTAGATAAGTTTATTAGATTATTATTTATGCGATTTTTTAACTTTTATACTACATTTTGTACATGGTAGATTGGGCAAATAAATATAGTGTAAAGCCATTACGTTATCTATTATTCATTTAAATTATGCACCAAATAAAAAAAACAGGAATTTAAAATTTAGTCACACCGGAATTAAACCCACTATTATCATATTTACTGTTTCACTGTGCCACGACGGCTTCAATTAGGTAAAAAGGTAACTTTAGGTAATTTTCATTATAAATTAGGATCTCTATAGGATAACCCGTCTAATAACAATTTTGCTTGTAATAAGAATATTGTAATAAAGTTCAACCCACGTATTAAGTCAACGGAAGCCGGTGCGAAAATTATATCGAATTGCAAAAAAAGGTAACAACAACCGCTATTATTCCATTTAGGAGTCCCTTAATAACATCCATATAATGCTTAGTATAAAAACCGAAAGGTTTAGATCCGAGCCGTGATTTACAAGCATTTTGATCTAATTACAAAAAAATCAAGCCATATTGGATGCAGACTTAAGATAGGTCTTGATCTCGACATGTTTCTTTGGCTTTTGTGCTTGGTTTAGACTTAAAAGCTTTGTTTGGGCTTAAAAGCTTGGTTTAGGCTTAAAAGCTTGGTTTAGGCTTAAAAGCTTGGTTTAGGCTTAAAAGCTTGGTTTAGGTTTAAAAGCTTGGTTTAAGCTTAAAAGCTTGTTTTTTGTTTTTTTTTTTAATATTGCGAATGCATCTAGAAAAATATAATAAGAAATGCGTATTATAGTCTCAATTTTAATTAATAATTAAAATAATTAAATATTAATAATAAATAAAATATTTAAATTAGAAATATAATAAAATTTAAATAACACAGAGATAAAAAGGAAATCAGTGTTAAATAATATTGCTTCGTTTTTTATTTATATATTTAGAGAGAGAAATTTTATTTTGGAGTGTATATTGATTGGCCTTTTCATCTATTACAGATGATTTAAGACAGTGAGTGATTATTATGGACACGTGTTAGTTTCACCGCTGTTGGACTGCGATGGCGGAGTGTCCTCTCCACAGATGTTCACTGTCAAGCCTGGGATACTATTTAGGAAATGTAGGTCTCTCGACCTCACCAGCTAAGCCCACGGAAGTGAGAAGTCACTACGTGTGGAGCTGGTTTGGTTGCAGGAACTGGCTCGTACCTAACGGAGATTCCGATCCAGGTTTATATTTTTTTCTTGAGTTTTCCTTCTCTGATGATGGCTTTGGAAGTTCCTTTTAAAAAATTGTTAAATACGGCCACAATTCAGTACCGCAGTCGCCTCTTACGACACCTGGCACTTGAGGGTGGCACTACTCTCCTCCGCCGATGCCACACGGCAAAAATTGGAGTGTAAGAACTTAATAACGTGTCGGAAGTCTACACTGCACTGATTTGAACAAAATGCATATATTTTTTGCCTGATGCAAACTCGATTGAGCAAAAAAATCAATTATGCCCACTCGTGTCCGTAATTTCAAGTTTTTTTTTTCTTATAACGTAATGAAAAATTAAGTTATAATCGAATTTGACGAATATAGAGTCAGTGTGTTCTTATTTAGTCTTAGGTAGTTTTTGTTGATCTCGACCTTTTATGTTTTTTAATTAGAATTCCATATAATTTTGAAGTTTATGACCGACCGGCAAGTGTTTACATGATTTGCATTAAGATGTTCCAATCTTCATTTTCGGTTCCAATACGAAATATTACATTATATGTTGGAACTCAATGCCCTAGGCCAAAGTAACCTTTGTCCTTTTTACCCGTCTTTTTATTATCTTCCTAGTGCTTGAATTTACAACTACCTACTTACTTACACTTATCTGCCTGACTATTACTTAAGTCACCGAGCGTCATCCTAATATAGATATGATGCCCCTATTATAAATATGATGACTTTTGACCTATAAAATTTATTGCAAATTAAGACAACCATTTTCATATTTTTATTTTTATAATTAGTTTAAAATTCCCAAATAAAAAACTGTTAAACGACCATTCAAAGTTTTTGCTACTGTATACCTGCTCTTTTTATAATATCAAATCGTTTAAGCACAATATTAAGCTTATTACTTGTAATAATATAGTGTACTATTTTTTTATCGACTTTTTGTATAGGAATTGAATATACAAATTTTAAAGGACGACCTTTGCTATAATGATTTTTAACTTTTTTACATTATAAGGAAGATAAAAATAAATATATTCATTTGAATTTGCCGTCGATTAATCTTGTTTTGATTTTTAAACGGAAGAAAATTAAATTAATTCAAGTTTTTTTATTTAAATAACTTTGATTTTTATAGTTTATCAAACAATATTTTACAAATATCAAGTCATACTTCGTCGTCTATTTTCAGCTTTTCTGTACCTAGTGAAGGAAAATTAGACCTTTTGTTGAAGTATTTATGCCTGCAATTACTTATACGCTTAATAAAATTGCAACCATAATATTCTCTATGCAGAAACGTATTTAAAGAGAACGTAGTGACCCAGCACTCCGTTGAAATTATAATGTAAGTAAACCAGTAAATCACTAAATTATAAATAAAAAATATATTAAAAAAAGCGGATACACAGAAAGCGTTCGCTAAAAGATCAAGGAGCTATAGTAAATATCATAAATTGTAAGGTCAAATTATACGAAATTTATGATTTTAATTTACATATTACATTTCCTATTTAATTGAGAAGTAGTTTTAATTAAAAATTGATTGGTTATACATAATGTTAATACTATCGAAATATGCCAGTGGAATAACTGACTGCAAACGTTTTGGTCGTAGGTTCGATGTCGACTTGGGGGAGTGTATAATATATAAAAGATTCACACACCACGATTCGAATTTGAGCTGAAAATGAAGTAATATATTGTTTAAGTTATGGCATCCCCAAAATAAATTCGAACTTGCTTCCTTCACGTACAACCTCACATCCACAGGCGCCATCAATCAGACCAACAGGATACACTTTGTTCTACAAAAAAATGTGTTTAAAAATATTATAAGAAAAAAAATGTATATAAAAGTATATGATTAAGGATTCCTCGTGTGTCCCGTAAGAGCGGAAACAGCACGTAGAGGAAACGTTAGGACGCGATACGATTTCGAATTTAGATTTCATTTTGAATGCTGCGACTATATTTTAAATGTTTTTTTTTTTTGTTAATAGCTGGGCCCCTTTTTTGTTAGTTCATTTATTGAAGGTTTTTCATATATATTTTTTAAGAATTTTGAATTGAATTGAATTGAATTGAATTTAAGCAAATGTTTCGAGTTATTTATAATAATTGGAAATATTGAAATAGAAATTAAAAAATATTTTAATTTTTCAATTTAATTGAAAAATCTTCATATGGAGGTCTTAAGCTTTTACTTCGAATAATTAATATATAGTGCATATGATGTGTAAATTATAAAAAAATATAGTAATTAAAATGCAAAAATAGAAAAATTTAACCACGATTTAGATTATTTGGCAAAGTATATATGAAAATAATTTATTCCATCCTTTCCATTTTCCTTTATTAAACCTGCAAATAGGCTAATTTATATATATTTATATTCACAATTTGTATTATATCTATATATCCCTATTAACATATATTATGACTTAGACACTTATATATGTATATGTAAGTCTTTTAGTTGTTCTAGAACAAATGGTTATAAAATATCCCGTTGGCTTGATTGATCGAGATAGTTGTAGATGTGATAAATTAGTTAGTGTACATTCGTAACACGTCTGTTTGTTAATCTTTGATTAAATATAGAAATTCTATCGACATTAGATTAGGTTGATTTTATTTCTATGTTTGCTATACTATTTAAGTATTGTAAATACATTTTATTATTTTGGATAAAGCAGGAATCGAACTTGTGATTAAATCAAAAAGACTGAGTAAATTTTTAAAATTTCTTATAATTTTCTCTAAGTTTAATTTTTTTTGTAGCTTCACGCTTTATCCCGCACATGGCAGAGTAGGCAGAGGGAACCGCAGGAACCGTGGGAACTTAGGGTTAAGACACTACGTTGCTTAGTCCCTGCTTTCTCCATCCCCGCTTTCCGCTTTTTCGAGTTGTTTTCAAATTGAGTAAAATTAATGTGTAATCAATTCCGAAACAAGTATCGCGTAACAAGTATACGTACAAACTCTATATTACTGTGGTTACTTTTCTATATTATTAAAGTACATACAAATAATTTCAATATCTACCCCGAACTTGATCAAGACATTTTTATACAATTTAATTATGACCTTTTTGTGTTTCTTATTGAAAAAATATTTACATGCATAAACACACCCAAAACGTTATCTTACACAGTAAATTATACTATAAATATATATATGAAATCACTTCTATGCGTAGAATAGTCTATACCTTTTTAATATGTATCGCGCCGTGATTGACCGTTGACTGATGACTTCATTGCACTCGACTATGTAAATCAAAGCGCTCAGCTTTGTGTTACGTACATAACTATAACTATGATTTTAATATATTATGTTATTGAATTAATTAACTATGTTGAATTTTGTTAGGTTATATTTCTTCGTATTTTTGTAGATTTTGAAAGTGGTTATCCACATTGAGGATAGAAAAATACTTATAGAAAACATATAAAATTTTGAACGCAGCGGGAATTGAACCTGCGCCCTCTTGCGAACCGTGTAAGGTCAAGCTTTATATTTTCATTAGGTATTTAGGTTGCTTGCTTCATTTGGATGTTGCGGGTTTGATTCTTGGCTTTGAAATAAAATGTTGTGCTTGTGTTGTGCTTCACGATTTATCCCACTCATGGCACAGTAGACAGTTTTAAAAAATATCGTACTCCGCTTTTCACCTTAAAAGGCATTACATGCTGAGTGGCCACACTAAAAATTGAAGTGAAATAATCCTTCCCCCCCGAGTGAGAATCAAACTCACAAAGCGTCGCGTTTAGAGGCAGATGCTGACGCTGCTATGTCACGACGGTCTTAAGTACTAAATTATACTAATTGTTCAATTACAATGATTAAACATATATCATGGCCTCTTCCGGATATAGGCCGCCTTCAGATGACGTCATTTTCTCACTAGTGAATTCTATAAAATGAAATCGTAATTTTTATATTCCACTTTGAAAAGCACAAAATGGAACTATAAAGTGATCCTTACTTTGTTTCATTGTATGCCATTATTTAGAGACTAATAACAACGTGTATATTTCTTGAAATACACAAAAATGTCTAATTCGTACGTTAATGCAATGAAAAGTTTTTACAATGTTATTTATAAGGTACTAACAAATCAATTCTCAGTTACTGAGAATTATGAAATTTGGCAAAGAGTTCACTACACACTATATGTACGAAAAAAGGAAACATCCGAGAATTATATGTTTTTCAAATATATAACACAGAATGAACTTATAATTTAGTTTCTGGGTTCGATTCCCACTCGGGGAAGATAGATTTTTCTATATCCATTTTCTTCGCTCTGGAAACCAGGCAAAACGCGGCGTTGAGTTCCCCCACTCAACACGCAATGCCTCGAAAACGGCGCAAAGCGGGGGCGGAGAAAGTAGGGACTAAGCAACGAAGTGTCTTAACACTAGGTTCGTATGATTTCTGCAGTTCCCTCCCTCTGCCTACCCTGCCATGAGCGGGATAAAGCTTAAACCTAAAAAAAAATTAAAAAAAAGAAACTTATTTTAAAAATATATTTTGAGACGCAAAATTAGATTTATTATTTTCACATACATTAACTTTCAACTGAATAACAAATTATGAAATTGGTACTGAACCCTTAGTGCGAATATGGCTCGGCCTTAACTGATATTTTTCACTAACTCAATATCTCACAAGTGACATGTTGCTATACGGAACTACATACAATTTTATTTAACAATTCGCAACATATACATAATATATATGAATATATAATAATCAATAAATATATAATAGTACATATGAATAATATATGAGAATAATATATATAGTTTATTGCATATGAATTCGATGGATAAACGTTTTGTTTATCCATCGATGATGACGTCATAACTTGAAACACGTTAAAAATAAATCTGTCGTTCTAATATTATTTATAAGGTGATGTGACTACGTACGTTACACATAAATATTAAGTAAATGTTTCTATAACAAATTTTAGTAAATATTTCAAAATGTTCTCACAATTATTAGTTATGCAAAAATTTATTTTATAATTTCCTAGTTGTGGATTCCCATTAGCAAATTAGTTATTATTTATTTCTATTGCAAGCAATGTAACGCGGTGGTGAGTTCCGCCACTTATTGTAACGAAGTGATTTAACACTGGATTCCGTTCTCTCTTTCTACAGGCATGGCAAAGCGTTATTATATGAGGTAACATGGCTGTTTCAGAACAATCTGCGTATAAATTGGTAAGGTTAGGTTTGGTTAAAGGTTAAAATTGGGTATCTTATAAAGATTTCGTAGTAGAGTACGTAGAATAGGTCAGGTTAGGATTTTTGTGATTTTGTCCTTCAATTATAGAAAGTGAAATATGAAGAAAAGAATTTTTTTAACATTAAATTCTCACTTACATAATTGATGTTAATTTCGATCTTTCTATTACCATACCAAAAAAAGCATCTAAAAATAACCATTCTCAAGAATTGGCATCGAACTCCTAACCGTCGTCTATAGAAACAATCTACAACTACATATACCAATCAATTACATTACATACCATTACAATACATGAGTAGTATCTTGTTATAATGCAGGTCGCACTACGTCGTTGACGATGGCGCACTTTAAACACTGGCCAGTATAATGATCTATATACGAGGAGTACACGAGCGAGAGGATGTGAGGAGAATTATTAAATATATGTACAAAGAATATATATATGTATATATATGTATATATATATATATATATATATATATATATATATATATATATATATATATATATATATATATATATATATATATATATATATATATATATATATATATATATATATATATATATATATATATATATATATATATATATATATATATATATATATATATATATATATATATATATATATATATATATATATATATATAAGGCTGATTTTTTTGTATATTTTGTAGTTGTAGCGGCAGCAGCGGGATTTGAACCCGCGCCTGCTGGGGTTAAGTTAGATTTTTCTATCTTCAGTATGGACTGAGTGCTTTAAAAATTATAAAAATAGATGGAGAAACTATAGTGTTAAGACTCATCCCAATTTCAGATTAATTTTTAAGACATTATTGTATATATAACTTACTATTTTACGGATTAATTAACTACTGCTTTGATATGAAATAAAAAAATAAACGATAAAACAGAACAATATGTAATTATCTTTTCATCTTTTTTACTATTGTAAATTTTAATGCCTCTCAGAGACATTGACATTAATAAAGCAACCACATCTACTTAAACTATTCATTGGCACAAAATTCTAAAACTTATTTAAATGTTGGCATCACAGGTTGTAAAGATAGTATCACATGTACGGGATTTCCGGACGCCGTCCCTACTATAAATATGTCGCTAATTTCTCAGTAACTTACTTAGATCATGCCATATTTACGTTGGGAATGCATTTTTTTTTCATATTTCCATTGAATTCAATTCAATTCAATTGTTTCAAAGATTACTCGATTTGTTTATTAATAAAGTATAGATGGTACAATTTAGCTTAGAAGTTGTGATGGCGATTTTATCGGTTTCAGAATTAACATATTATATCTATTTATATTTTA